>QFEM01001995.1:17648-47585 GCA_003316205.1 Boletus bicolor
GGGGGGGGGGGGGGTCATCGTTGGGGCAAGTTGTCGAGCGCTTCAACATCAGATATATCTGTAAATAGAGTCAGGGCAGGGCAGCACGAGGATAATAGAAAAATTCCCACCGATTGGTGACCGAAATACCCGAACCTTTCAATAGGACGCCAATCAGTGAGGAATCACGGGCAAAGGACTGCACAAGGTGCCTCACATAAGGATGTAGCGCCATCCCATGACCTTCTGAGCGTGACCGCACTAGACTTCTTGAACGTTGATCAAAGACATATGACTCTGAGCTCGGCGTTTCAACATCGTGAGTGTGCCATGCGTGCATTCGGAAATTGCCTTCGAGTGAGTGGGGATGGGCGGCGCTTGACGGATCCTCCGGTTCGTAATCAGGTGATGCATCATGTCCCGAATCGGATGAGAGTTGTCCCGACGGTACCCGAAAGATGGGCATGACCTGGTCCTTTGGCGAAGCGGGTCGCTGGTCGGAGACAACAGGCGGGCGGCCCAGGTCGATGGACGAGGGTGGTTTCGTGACAGCAATGATATTGTACCCAAGTTCTTGCGTCAGGGAACGAGGGAAGAAAATCTATAAATCGTTAATTTTTCAGGACATAAATTACACGAGAGGGCGGGAATGGCGTACGAGTAGAGTTATTGCAGATGAAACGAATGCACCGATGCCTCCGACCATCAACAGAAAGTCTGGCCAGCACCATTATTGACCCTATTCTCTCGACGAACGGTAGCACTTACCGGGCCAAAATCTGGACAAGGAACAAGGGATGAGACACCGTAGGCATATTACCGGGCAAACACGTACGCGCTGTTGTTAATTGCGTGACTACCCTGTACACCATCGAGGGATAATACAAACAACGGGAGAGAAAACAAGAAACGATAGATGATGCGTCCAAGCTAGATCTGCAATGTTGGCTGACCAATTGAGAGTGCATCGGCATGATATACTCACGTTGAGCTGGTAAAAGTAGACAAGACGGAGAACTACATTGGGAGCGGCGCCGTCGTCCTTTACGCGGCGAATGAAAGCAGGAAACCGCGAGAGTACGTAAAGGAAGGCCAAAGATGTCGCGGTGGAGGCAGAAGATCCGACTAGAAGGGTCCAAGCAAGGCACTAGAGCCATCATATGAGCCATTGCTGAGTCGTCAAGGAAGAGCACGTGGTGGTTACCGAGTCGAGTTGTCTCCGCGAGACAAAAGTCGTGAGTGGCATGCCGATCAAGGCGAACAATGTGCCTGGCACCGCGCAATCAGCGAATCAAATTCATTCGACGCAAGGAACCATGGCGGAATACCCCAGCGCCAAAATCTGAACTCGCCGCTTTCGAACCACAGCCTCGTGGTAGGGCCTTGGTTTTGGAGGAATAACCAGAAAGTGAACTCTGCGCGGCCCAGGAGAATCAGTGGAGTGCGAGGGGATTACTGAGAGCGGGCTTGCCTTCGAGGTGGGTAACGCTGGGTGTGGGGTGACGGTTTAGACGAAGAGTAGAAGAATGTGACGGGGGACTGACAGTTCACATGCCCATGCAATGCTGAACACGAGGAGGAGGGGGAGTACCCATTTTTTGTTTTGGACCGAGTAGTACTCGAGTGGTACAGGGGTTACTGGCAGAAGCGATGAGCGGAGAGTTGGAAGAAATGGAGCGACTGACTCTGGCCATCTGGGGTCGTCATGAAACCTGGGCCGAGTAAGAGAATGGTCGAGAGGAGAAGCTGGTGGAAACACACCTTCTTGGAACTTGAAGAAAGTGAACGCGACGCCGAAGAAGACGAGACAGCTAAGTGTTGCTAGGTAAGTGTACTGGCAAAGAGGGTGAGAAGTGGAAGCAGGGAAAGAGAGGGGGAGATGTACGCTCATGAAGCGCTTGAATGCACCAGGCCTCCTGCCGGACTGGTTCCATTGGAGGCACTGGAACTTGTCGTAGCTCCAGAGGTGGAAGAGGTGGAAAGCGAAGAACTGCATGTTTTGGGGTGAGAAATGTTGGGTATTTAGCGGTATGTGCACGCACTGACCAGGGTGGAGAGAATGGACCAGAGAAGGTAGGCAGTCGGTGAACCACCTGGCATGAGGGAAGGGGGGAAGGAGAGCGGGGAGGGGATATGGACTGGAATTAGACTTGGCTTATTTGTGGATATACGCTCCCCGCAAAGATGCAGTGTCGGCGTCGGAGCAAGGCACGCTTGGCGGATCCCAAAACATTTACGAGACCCCCTCCATTTGCCGATCGCCGGACTGGTTTCGACAACCAGATCTCTCAGATCTTCCATTCCCGAGCTTTGGGTCCTCGGCCAAACTACTACCGGTGCTAATCATACAATACACATATTGGCTGACGACTAAGCAATCTTGACAATCGTGGCTGCGCCCTTCTCGATCTCCTCGCCAAAGATGTCGATGTTCCACTTGGGTTTGTATGTTACAGGCGTGTTGTACCTGAGATGAGATCAATCACCATGCGAAAAAAAAATAGTCCGAACAAGCTGCGCACCGTCTGATGTTGCCGTGTCCAATTGCTGTCACTTTTTCATAGTCTTCCTGGCTCAGCTCGACCTGCTTAAAGTTGGAGATGATACGACCTGACACGACATTTCAAGATCATTCTGTCGAGAGGCGACATGCACCGCGCACCCTCTTGGACACTCTTGGGGATGACAGAATACCCACGGGAAGCGCCCCAGGCAATCAACACTTGGGCCGGAGTTGCACCGAGGTTTTTGGCAATCGATTGGACGACGGGGTGCTCGGTGAGCATGGGAACGCCAACCACTGACGACCACATCGACAAAAGAATTATTTGCAGGCCAAAGGGAAACACTCACAGTTATTGCCGAGCGGGCTGTAAGCCGTCATGTGAATGTTCTTCTGCGCGCAGTATGCGACGAGATCGTCTTGCGGAAGCAGGGGATGGGCCTCAACTTGGTTGGCCGCCTAAGCACACGGCCGGATAAGCATCGAGACGGAACAACTTTTGGAGAACGCACCGGAACGACACCAGTGACATCAATGATGCCTTGGAGTTGAGCAACGGTAAAGTTTGAGACACCGATTGCCTTGACCTGGACAAGAAATGAGTCTAGTTTCTGGACGGGGTTGCGCATATACGGTACCTTTCCCGTCTCTCGTAGTTTGATCATGGCCCTCCAGGTGTCAACGAGGGACGTTTGGGTGTCGAGTTCGACCTCACCCGCGGACTGGTTAACAGGGACGAGACCCTTCCCTGGCACGAACGCGACGGGCCAGTGGACGACTGTATTGTAGGTTAATACAACGGGTGGCTATATGCGTCCTGTACGCACGGTAGAGATCAAGGTATTTGATGCCGAGTTGCTCGAGGGTTTCGTCCAGTGCAGCCTCGATGAGATGAGGCTGGTGAGAGGAATTCCAGAGCTTGGAGGTGATAAAGAGCTCCTCACGGGAGACGACGGAAGGGATGACTTTCTTGAGTGCACGACCGACCTCGTCCTGGTTTTGGTATATCCTGGCTAGGTCGAGGTGGCGATAACCATTTCGGACGGCGATCTCGACCTAGAAAGTGGAATCAGGGGGGATCGGCGATAACGAGAAGATGACACAAACCGCGTTCTCGACTTCATTTGGTTTCGACAACCACGTCCCGAGACCGATCTGGGGGATGGTCGCGCCGGTGTTGAGAGTGATCACTTTTCCAAACGACATAATTGTGTACAAGATGGATCAAGACAATTTCCCGTCTCCAAACCGTCTCTTATACATCTACCGCGGTCCGGATATCCGCTCGGCCCGGAGGTGGTTTGACAACCTCGCAAGATGGCGGCCGTTTGGGTGTGGAACTCGTCTAATCATAGATGAGAAACATCCAACAGAGTGACTACACTCAACTATTAGTCTGGTGTATCAAATCAAGATCTTCACGTCGGATACACAACACGCAACCGTCACAGCGTAATGTTACATCCATGGCGAGTGATCACAGAGGACGAGCTTATGTATTGGGTATTCAAGCCCGTTGTCTAGACTCTGGCACCCGGTTGCCCGGGGTGAGTTACCATAGGGGACGGGCGACGTATCCGGATGGCAATGCGGCATTGTTCGCGACTCGCGCCGAATTTGACAGCATCCAAGTTACTTGGGCAGGGAGAACCACGAGGCTGGGACGCTCCGTGCGACGAATAGGATATATAACCAGTTCCACGCATGTGGCATATGCACGACACTTTGGCCATTCCCCAGAGTGCGGGCGAATGTTTGCCTCATATATTTTGCGAAAAAGACAGAGACGTCGGCAATGTTGCAAACTTGAAGATCCAAACGAGTTGGCACTGCAGCACCGGTTTCCATTGCGAACATTGCGTCGTGCGACGTGTCGGACCGGTGTAAAGGACAAGACCGTTTCATTAAGTGGCCCCAGTTTGCCCGATTTTAGTCAGAAGGGATCGGTGTGGTAGTCCTCCGAGCGGGTGTTCCCTTTGTCCACCGAGCCGAGACATTACAGGCGGAGATTGAATTCGGTACCTTGTCCCGCTCGCCCCACACAGCGTCACTGAACTTGCGTCGCGCTTAGCGCGTTCAGGGACCATGAATGTGAGCGATTCATAACTGCGATGAACACAACAAGCTCACCTTGCAAATGCGACGTAGAATCTCCTTCGGACACTGACAGAGAGTCAGGTCAAGGCGACTCCTGACCTGAAACTGCTGTTAAATACAGTCAAGGATGCCAGGGTATGCACTGCTGCCACCGTGCCACCACAGTTACCTGACGTATGCGCCAGCGTCAGGGATACGACAACAAAGTCTCCGAACCATTCTATGAGTCACTCGAGGGGCTGCTACTTGACCTCCGAACAGTCACTATGGTACGTGTGACCCCCAGCTCCCACAGCCCAGGGTTCCTCCTGATGCATGCCACCAGGATAACCATGATGCGGAAGCATTTCTCAAGCCAGTCGCAAAATCGGATGTTCCAGATTACTATGACGGTGGGTGTGTCATCTGTTCTCTCGTAGCATTCTCTTATGCCACTTCCTGCTGGGTTCATAGTGATATCCAATCCTATGGATCTACAGTCAATGCTCAAGAAGGTAAAGGCGAAGCAGTACAAGTCCAAGCGCGAATTCAAGGACGACCTTGACCTCATCTGGTCGAATTGCCTCACATATAACGCGACGGAGGTGAGTTTCTCTCAACAGTTGTCCTTCTCTTCTACTAAATCCTACTGTTCATCGTTCTTTGTCTTTCATTTTCGTTGTCACTGCCTACGTTCTCCCACAGGATCACCCCCTCCGACAATGTGCGATACGTTTAAAGAACAAAGCTGATGGACTCCTCGCGAATATAACGGACCGCAAGGATCGCGTGGATCCTACTATACCCCCCGATTTCTCTTCATCCCCCCCTTCTCGGCCCGTCGCGCGACCAAAGTTCAACGGATATTCATCGCATGACCGTATCAAGCCATCTTCCACGTCGCAGTCCCTCCCAGGCGCTATTCCGCCACCTCGACTGTCTTCGATCAATGGCAAACGGCCTGCACTGGGTATCGCCGTCAAGAAAATGAGCATGGATGTGCCATTTGGAGATACTCCTGCACTTGTACGTACCCCCGAAGGAATGGCCACTTTCCAGTCCCTCGATATCGAACTGGATGGACTTGGTGAACCTGGTCCATCTACCCTTGCCCATGCAAACGGTCACTTAAATCAAAGTCTTATTGAGAGGCTACGAAGTTATGTCGCGATGCCAGAGTGGGAGAGTGAGAGCGAGGATGAGCAGCCGGCAAGTATCAAACTAGAGAGCGACGCAGGACTGAAACGCAGGCTACCGTGAGTGTTCATTCTTGATTTTAGACTGAACCTCCGAACACCGAAACTTTTCTCTGAACCACTCAGCAATGGTATCCATAATCGTCCTCGGAAACGTGCACGACTCACCCCACCTGATTCGGAAGATGAAAGAGTTATTAGGGAAAGGAATAGAAGTGCTACCGAGCTCTGGTGGTCTGCCACACAGTCCGATGCGTTACTCGCCAATGGTCTTCCTTCCCTCATCCAATTTCCTCCCTCGTCCTCTTCGAATTACCCACCTCTTCAGGTCAGGGCCAAATCAAGTCCATTGAAACCCGCAAAGCGAAAACGTCTAAAGAAAAAGTCTCAAGTTCCCACTGCGCCGTCGAATACTCTCCTTGGTATAATGAACTCCAACCTCAAAACGCTGAAACGTGTCCGGAGAACGCACGCCAAGTTTGCGGCACTGAACCTCAACGCCGAAGACGGTGGTGGGGCAGGGACTGATGAACCGCCAGAAACGGCCGAAGACGATCCTGTGGACGAGTTTGTTGATGAGCGGCCGTGGGGGGCGCTGGTGGGACTGAAAGGCGGCGACATAGAGAGTGGCATCGAGTTGGGAGGCGAGCGAGCAGTACACTGTTTGCGGTGGATGAGCGGGAAGGTGCTGGAGCATGCTGGATTCCAAGGTGAGTGCTCACAGCCGGGTCGTCGGTAAGCAGGACGTGAGGGCTGAATTTCTGGATTTTCGAAAGGTACCTCCACTTCAACCATGGATGTTCTGACAGGTGTAACGTCTGAGTTTCTCCTGAACGTTGGTCGGACGCTTAGATTCCTCTGTGACAAGTATGCAAGGACTATGACACCTGAGGTGAGGTATCCTGGTCTTCTTCAAATAAATGCCAGCAAGACGCTCGATGCCAAGAAGGAATACTGACTGTATGAATGGCTAGGAAATTACTCTGCATACCCTTTTTGAATCCGGGATCACGAAGATCCAAGACCTTGAACGATATATCAAGGACGATATCGTACGACATGGCTCCCGCCTCGCTGACCTTGAGAAGAAGCTTGTCAACGCTTACCGTGAAGCGACATCCGTCGACGTTCTGGACGATGATGCACTCTTTGGTGCGGGCTCAGAGGATGAGGAATCGGAGGCGCCATTCGCAATGGGCTTGGGAGGATTCTCGGAGGCGTTCGATGAAGATTTCCTCGGACTCAGGGAGCTGGGCATTGCAGAAGAACTTGGTCTCTCGAGCTTGAGCGTACCCAAGAGATTATTGAAAGGAAAACGCGGCGGTGGAACCGGTGTCACAAAGTACGTTCATTACCGCGTCTGCTGACTTACGCCGTGTGTCCGTTTGGGATACTGAAATGAATTGCGTGACAGGGAAAAGCCGACAGAGCCGCCGCCGCCTTATCCACCGCCGCCGCCGTTTGTCCCAATCACGTCCAAGAACGTGGAAGACCAGATCGGGTTGCTCAGACTGTATTATCAGGAGCGACTTGCCACGTTGGCACCCGCCGTATCTGCCCCTCCGGTTGCCCTTGGTATGCCGCTTATTTCCCCTCCACATGGCGCATCATTACTTGGCATGGAACCCGTGAACGTGGCTGGCTCTACACCTGGGCCAACACTATTAACTCTCCCGGACGATGCGCCATCCTCCTCACAAACTAAGCTGGGGCCTATCGGACAGGTCACGAAGAGTGGATTGTCGACAGGCGGTGTGAAGAAGAAAACCAAAGCAACCGGGCCGCCACCCAAGGATATGGGAGGTGGTCCGGTGTTGCCGTTACCCCCTGGTTTGCTGATGTTAAAGCCCGAAGACATGGAGCGTTTGACGACGCCGTTCGACGCGGATGTTCTGGGCGGAGATGGAGGGCGGAGAGGTGCCAAGGGGGCGTTGCCTAGTGGAAATGGGAACAATGGTACGAAGAAGAAGGCAGTGGATTTACCGCCTGTGATTGCGGCCAGTGCCTGAGCGTTGGATCGACCTGGACTACGAGGATGTTCCCCACTATGGTTACGCTATTACGCCCTTTGGGCTTCTTTACCAATGTCGACGCACCACGCTCTCTTTTTCGAGTTGTTCGTTTCGTGCTTCTCTGCACATGCACACATGTCTAGACTACTACCTATCGCTGACGAAAGTCACCATGGAGGATACCTGTAACATTATCAGGATAGTTATTCAAATCTATTCCCTATCGTTTTTCGTTCTTCCCAGAGGATGAACGCAAGAGTTTGACTGGCTGGCCAGCTTCTACATAGTGTTTGGAGCTGATCATGAACCGAGAAGAGGTTCACCAAAATGGTTCCGTAAAATTAGACGCGAACCTAAACTGCTTCCGTGCGTGGTGCGAGAATGCACCGGGCAGACGGAATTGTGACCTTGCCGGCTGTTCTAATCAAGGATGGGTCGGGCGGCTGATTATCGCGACTGGTCTTTCCCTTTCCTCCACTTTACAAGACAATGTCTTACGCTGGCGTAAGTTCCCATCCCAGCTCACGTCCTCGTCGTATCCACATCTAATCGATCTCGACGGTCGCTACCTAGTACGGCCCCCCACCTAGCACCATCTACGCGCCCCCGTCCGTCTCAAGCTATACGAGCTCGGTAGCGGCACCACTGAGCTCTGGCTATCCAGCCGGTCCACTCGTCGCTCCACCTGATGCGGACCCTCAGTACGTCGCGTTCATATTTTTTTTGTGTGTGTTGGGGAGGGGGGTTAGCGCATCGATCTGAAAATCCAACCATTTTGGTTGTTCCAGGTTATGGAATTGGTTCAACGGCGTGAACGTGGATCGATCAGGAGAGATCACGATCGTCGAACTCCGTAAGTTTTCCTCCCCCTCGATCGTTGTCGCGATCGACCACGATCGAGGGTTTGTGTGTGTGGCGTTTTTTTTTCTGAAACAAACGTCGTTCCATGGTATGTTACTTTTTGGACGTTTACGAATATGCGTGGTGTATAGAACGGGCATTGGATAATGGGGATTGGACACGTAAGGTTTCTTTTCTCCCAGTCGTAAGGTGTGGATCTTGTGGACCGTTTTTTTATAGCGTTTGATTTGGATACGATCAAGCTCCTCATGCAACTCTTTGTACGTGATTGTGGGGGTTGGGTTTGCGTACCGAAGTGGATGGATTGATCGGCGTTGTAGGATACCAATCGGAACGGAACCATCGGGTTTAAACAGGTACGTTTCTGATCGGCTTTATATGAAGAGATGACGTTTGGTCAACCTCTCTCTCTCTCCCTCTCTGTAGTTTTCGGGGATTTGGTGGTACATCAAGGTAGGCATTCGCGATCATGACGATCGTGCGTACGCGATCATCTCATCTCATATCCCCCCCTTTCAGGACTGGCAAAACCTCTTTCGGCATTTCGATCGAGACCACTCTGGGACGATCGACAATAGAGAACTACGGGATGCGCTCTCTCAGTTTGGGTACGTTGCATCATGATTATGACGTCCATCCCACCATCACCCCCCCGTCCTTCCCTCCTCCCGCGTTTTAACTTGCACTGCAATCACGAAGGTGGCTGATCGCCATCGCGCCCCACTTTGCAGGTATCGCCTCACACCACGTCTCATCGAACTCATCGAACGCAAGTACGCGTCGCCCGTGACGTATTCAGGGGGTGGTATCACGTTCGATCGCTTCGTACGCGCGTGCGTCGTCGTCAAGCAGATCACCGAGTCGTTCAGACGTCACGATTCGAACGGCGATGGGTGGATTCAGATCGATTATGATGGGTTCATGGAGATCGTGCTTAGCCTCCCTTGAAGGAGGGCGAGAACGTGTTTGCGAGTTCGAGAAAGGCACGCCGTGCCTGTAGACGTAATGTACATATGTTTCGTGTATGAATGTCCCTCTCGTCGGATGGATGCGATGTATGCCAGTCTTTTTTGCGTCTTCTGTTTCCATTGGTTATTATTGCGTCAACTTGATAGCTATGGAACAGACATGATCGATGACGATCATCGTATACACTCATCACAATACATCTACATACAGCAAGTGAAGCGAACGAAGGTGTCTCAGATAAGGAACAGATCGAGGAAAGCTCAGAAGAGCTTTAACGAGCCTGACGAGAATGCGTCGCCTCGCGGACGTCCGAATAACGTTGGCGCAGGTTGAGCGGGCAACGCGCCACGAGTGGGTATCTCCGACGATCCGACCTCCTTACCCGCCAAGAGGTACGCTATTCGAAGTTCCTAACCAAAAAGTTCAGGATGGGTCGTCGAAAAACGGGAAAAAGAAAAAAAAGCAACAAAAACAACGATGCGAGAGCGCCCACCTCGAACGAATGTTTCTCGAATTTATGTGATGCGACGATGCTCATCATATAATCTGGAGTGCCTGGAACTGCGGTCGATGTCATGTACGCCGTCGTTCTCGAGTCGCTTTCATAAAACGGGTGGGAGGGCGACGAAGACGCCCCGCCTTCTATCGTATCGATGGCTGGCAGTATAGGTGGCATCTTATTCCCCGAGAGGTATGCGTGATATCGGAGCTCCTGTGTGTCGACCGACGCACATGATTAGTTAGCTGGAATGACCCAACAGAAAAAAAAAAAGAGATGCCACCGAGTGATCAACAAAAGAGCGATGATATGCAGTAGACCTTTAATGCACAAGGTAGTAATGCATGTTAGCTCGTAATGCATAGCGTCGGGGAGCTGCACTCGAGCCCTCTAATAATGCATAAATCCCACAGTGCATCGACTTTTATCGCTCTCGACGCTACGCATTATGAGAAAGTCTACGGTAGATGACACAAAAGGAATAACCAAGGAACGCTGCCGATCATCGAGACAGGAAACCAACCTCGTGTGAAAAGTGATTATAGAGCGTCTGAGCGGAGATACTCTCCAAATGCTCTCCGGTGGGAGTTTTGGTGGAGCGGAATTCGTGGTTTGCGGGGAGGTCGGAGGGGATGGTGGCTGGAGCGTCGCTGGTGCTACTCGCACTGTTGAGATTGTCGGGGGGGATGGGGATGGCTGCGGGTACGAAGAGGGGAGCGAGGCCGAGGGCTGTGCGTGCGTTGGGCGTATCGGGGGACTGAGGACATGGCAAGGGAGGTCTACCGGTAGTTTTGTATGCTTTTAGATAGTCTTTGATACGAAGTTCCTTGCCAGGCATTAACGAAATACGCCAGACATGAGGAAAGCGTGGATGACGGACCTCGAAGCTCTGGTCAGGTATTGGAGTCGACGAGGTGCCGACACTCATAAAGTACCAGATCTCCTGACCGTTCAAAGCCATGGAGATGATCAAGTTGAGGTGAATACCTTGTTTTTTTTCTTGACGCGTCTATGATACTTGGTCGACGAAGGCGCGCAGACAACGTTGATAGGATTCATATGTCATTACGTAATCACTAGATCATCGTACGGGAATCAACTCGTCTTCATACAAGAAGCGCCGAGATTCTTGAATCTTCTCAGCATTAAGTCTCTGTTTGGTTTTGTAGAAAGTCTGCCCGTCATGTCCAACTGGACGCACTAGGCATGGATCTTGATCAAGAGGTTACCCGGCTCCCATCAAGTCCCTTCAGGGGTCCCCGTGCCACCTCATCTTTGACGTTATCCATGAAGAAAGGCGAGTTGATGGTAGTCTCAAGATGGACGATCTCTCGTTTTGAGCATGAGATGTGTTGGAAAGGCTCGCCAATTGATACCCGATTCTTAAACTGATAGAACTATGAATGTACGTCGATGTCTCCTAGAATACATTGAAGGAGATCGACGAGACACTCAGTTCTTGTTGTTGAGCAAGGCACGGAATCTTATTTCGCCTGTAAACGAGCAACAAGTCAAATTTATTGAATATCGTGCCCAATGCGTCGTAACAGAGGCAGAGGCTCATCACGAGCACGTGACCGACGCGGGCGACGCGTTTCAATTTACATACAGACAGAATCAATGTTCATCGTAATCCACGTTACTCTTGTTCTACCAAGGTCGACCCGTCCTTACGCCATCAAACATCTCACCAAGCTGACCATAGTCTAGGTGACATGTCCCACAATTGCGTTGACTGGACTGCGAATCCCCCGACACGGAAAACACCACTCTTGATCCTCGCTCATGGTGACGATCATGTGTACACCGTCGTGCCAAAAGAACTCAAGGTACGCCCTCATCCGTATGATCCATAGGGCGTTGCGTCTACCCTCTTTGATAACTCTGTAGACCCTAGAAGAAGTGGCTAGGAAAGAATTTAACCTCGGCGATGTCGAAATAAAATTTTCTTCTTCGTGCCTGAACCTCTGTAACGAGCTACCAGCAAGGATTACAGAAAGCGCATGGGAACATATAAGCCCGTACATCGGGTGCGCTACTGTAGATGTCTCGGGCCCGAGGGTTGTGGAGGGTCGACCACCTCAAGGTAAGCAGTGATCTTTTGCGGGGCGCGTCCATTATTCATGGAGGGCAGGCATTTCACGTGAAGAGAAACCAACGGTGTACGAGGACATGGAGGATGAGCGCGATGCGAGTGCCAATAGCAAACTGCCCTCGAACACCGACCAAGGGGCTGAGAGCGAACAGTCTGACCATGGACTTGACGGTAAACCGGATGTCTCGGCAAAGGAGGCAGTGCGAGATGAGGAAAACGTTCCGTCAGACCATGGGAACGATCAGGTTGGCGCCTCTGCACCTGAAGATCAGCACGAAGACCCTTCAGAAGAAGAAGCGAGCGCGAATCCTCCCCCAAGGTCACGAAATCGGCGTCGCGTGGTATCCGAAGCCGAGGATGAGGGTGAAGAGTCGGAGCGAGAGCACGGAGTGCCAGCGAGGTCCCAGGTTCCCCCTATTGCTTCGCCATCGAAGCCAACGCAGCCAAGTACGCAGCCATGCCGCTGTCCACGTCATTTCACTGATCTAAATTGATATATTACATCAGGTACACTAGTCAGGAAGGAGAGAGATAGTGACTATCGTTCCCAGCTGGACTTGCAGTCGACTGAACCTCTCCAGGGATCAAGTGGGTTATAGTGAATTGTGTTAACCGTCTATCTGACCCGTTCAATGTGATCTATAGGCAAACCAATAAAACAAGAGAAGCGCGAGAGTGGGGGTGGGAGTGGAAATCGATCACCTTCTCATGATGGGCAATCACAACCTCGTACGTCAATATCAAATCGCCACTGAACTGAACTGATGGGATCACACGCCATACTAGCGCATACGGAATCTCAGTATGAGACCCGAACACAAGCCCAGGTCGAATCTACTCAGAACCACAAACTCATGATTCGTGTTGCACATCGGTCGTCGAAGCAGGAATCAAAGTTCACGACGAAAAGCACGACGAAAGTCGCCAAAGTGCTTACCACAGCATGCAAGTCGTTCGGTCTGGACGCCAGCCGGTAAGTCGTACCCAATCGTTCGCCATTCAAACAACCAAACGCGTCAACCAGAGCAACCTTGTACTTGATCGTTTTTATGGAGGATGACGATCTTGGCGAAGTGGAGAATCTATTTCCTTGCGACAAGAACGATACAATTGCAAGAGCGGGTGCAGAATGCGACACAGAGTCAAGGTTTTTGTTGAAGATTGCGGGGGAAGCGTGAAATGATCTTGCGGCGTGCTGAAGTTTGAAATCTCACCCTGCGCTTGGATAGCTCCTGACACTGATCTCGTTGTATGACCAAAGTTTATATTGATAATATGTATACACAATTTACGCTAGGCTTTTTACCGTGCCGAGGAACCCTATTGTGCTCGTTGCGAGGCAAAAGTTACACTGTCGATAAGGTGTGTTCCTTCTCGTCTCCAAGGGTCCATGGGTAATCATACCGAATCGAATATACTATATTTCACAGGAAAAGTCTTCTAGTGCCAGTGGCGCAAACTTTTGTTACAGAGGCCCGAATACGATCACGAATGTGCCTTGGACGAGCTGCGAAATGGGTAGAACAGCCCACGCCGAGAAAATTCTTACCTTTGAAGCTATCTCACGATTATGTACAGCCCATTGGGATGGCCCCTGATGAGCACTGATTGACACGATGCAAGGATTGGTCTCGGAAAGGATCCTGCGCCACACGGATCATTCAATGTGCCCATAGGGGATCACACTGCCTGTCAGGAACCCGACAATCAACACGTAGAATTGCTAGGAAAGAGAGAGAGAGATGATCAACGACATGCGATGACGGCGCTACGATATCTAGGAGGGAGAAGCACAAAAGTTCGTTAGCCCGTTTCCAAGGAATCGTATCTCGCGATTCGGTACCGAAGTGTGCCACAAGCCTCTTGCAGCAAGGCCAATATTGCTCGGCTGTGGGGTCGACAAGCGTACCATGGGGAGGACCAGGCCGGACATCCAACCTTGGCTGGACGCTCGTTATTATGGAGATTGGGTGGGTTCATGGCAGGTTACTAGACGGTTTTTACACTGCAAACAATCGACTCGGATACAATTGAACAGTGGCACAACTCGGTACCTTTTCTCTGCTTAACGTGAATGGGACCGGAGTGGCGGGCCCATATGTACTCAGGCTGTTATCGTTCATACTAAAGTACCCGTTCTGGCAGACGGTCCCTGCCTGCCAAGCGTAGGCAGGTCTGTTCATATTGCTCTGTCACATCACGTACGAGAATGACGATAAAAAAAAAAGGGTTCGGTTGGGGGCAATAATCGCTCCACGGCGTTCCGCCATCAAGCAAACCAAAAGATCACGCAAGTCTTTTTTTTCACCCGACGGTTGATGGTAGATAGTGTGTGACAGTATTGCTATCGTAGATCGGGATATATAACTTTTTGTGTACTAGTACTGTTCACTATGTAGGCTAACGCGACCACATCCATACCTCCTTGGTGTTCAAAATATAAATAAATAAGGATTGGGGGACGTACGAATATTTGGTATCTCTCCATGTCTACGACGTCGGAGAGGGGTTACACGGGCACGAGTAATGCCAATAGCCATGGGTATGATAACAAAAACGACAGTTGCGCCATCCCCAACTAATCAAGGGGGGTGGCTACGTGAGAGGATTAGTGAGAAGATTTCTTCCTTGCACGCGCAAACGCCGAGCATGCGTCCGAGATAGCGCGAAGCGTATGGTTTGGTTTCGGCGGTTCAAGGCAAGGTTTCGGGAGTTGTGATTGTGCCAACGATTCGAAAGACGGCGTGAGAGTCAAGTCTCGCTTCATTGAACGCCGTGGCATTTGTATGCCTTGAGCGGGGGAAGGAGGGGGACGTCCATCAGGATCGGTGTACAGGATATACGCAAGGGGCTTTTCTTGCGGTATCAGCGACGAATCGTATGATTCGGCAGAGGGAGACAAATGGTAGTGGGGGAACTGCACAGCGAAAAGAATAAAAATCAATCCTCCAGCGCTATTTGAGGGCGAGATAGGGACGTGAGGTACTCACTGTATCGAGCGGTAGCGTCATTTTTGCAGCCAAGGCCCGAGTGCGTTCAAAGCTGCCTATATAATCCCTGGCGATGGGAGGGGAAAAAGCTCGTTTATCGTCACACTTGAACGAACGTGCATGGGATCGCGTGGTGCTGTCCATGGCAGGAGCCGTAACCTCATCGTGGACAGCAGCTGCCCAACACATCTCAATGAAGGACTCCATGGGCGAGAGAAGGAGTTGCTCGTCCAAGGCCTCTAAACACGAGATGTCCAAGTCAACCCCGCACAATGTACAGTCCTTTGCGACGGAAAGAAGACCTGGACTGGCGAGGGTTGAACCCTCCTCGCACGGTTTGGATTCCTGGGCACACATCGGGTATTGCTCGCGGTATGAAGGGACGAGTGGTGATGGAGGAGCGCTGTTGGTCCAGCCACACGCCCTCTCAAAAGGAGTATCAACAAAAGAGTAGGAGCGTGATCTCGGAATAACATCTTCAACTGGACTGAAACAAAAGCCCAACTTGAGACATGTCAGCTCAACAAGGTCCAAGACAGAAAAACCACATCGACGAGGTAAACCCACCGGTGAGTCTGGAACAAGGTCGTCTATACTGATGCGTGCGGATTTCGGGAACGACAGGCGCTTGGGAGCATATCTGTCTCCGGGGGTGAACCAGTCTACCGAAAAACTTGTCTTGTCAAACTCCATTTTCAATTAAGTCGAGGGGCAATAATTAACGAACGAAAGGAAAGGAAAGGCTGATATAAAGTCTGTAGAGGAGAACGTTAAAAAGAGGGGCTGAAGAAAGAATGGAGAATGTGAAGTCAGGCGTGCGGATTGAGAGGGGGATCTGGTCAGAGTGAACGTACGCGCCCGTGGCCCTTGCGCCTCTTCTTAAATAACCGTCGGTCGTACCAGGGCCCAGCGGAGAGGACCCTTGGATCCATATGTAGCAATGTGCGCTTGGGCGGTGAACCGGTGACAGCCCGAGGTACCGCTCCCACCAATCAACGAGGATCGTCATGCATCAGAACTTACAAGACTTTCGGCATGCGAATTCCGTCCATACGTAACGAGTATCCGGTGCCCAGGAAACCGAAGACGAGGACACGATCCTCGGACTCCCCAACATGGGTACGTCTAGCTAAATGTTCATTTTGAACTCAGACCTCGGATGTGGTAACGGAGTAAAGAAAAACATATTGTACGTTACTTGGAACAATCACAATAGCCTGTCATCCTCACTGCTGAGCTGCAGATTTTAATGAACGCCCACAAACAAACAAAAATACAGTACGCCGGCTCTTGGCGGTCTCAAGGGGAGCAACGATTAATGAATGGGTTCGATTAGCACACTCTTCCAAGGAGATGTATATGTACTGATTGGGGACGGTGTATAGGCGGCTTGATTGGGGGTAGCACGGGTAACGTAATACCAGAGAGATGTACAGTCCACGGAGAGCAGGGTGTACTAGGACAGCATCGAGAACAAAGCCAGGGCCCATTGTCACGATAGCGATAATGAAAGACATAAGTATGGGATTATAGGTTCAGAGTGAACGTGGGGATGCGGGGTACGCCGGAGGGACACACTTCCTACAAAACGCACAAAGGTATGTGTCAAGCAGAAACCGGATCGGAAAACAGAAAATGACATAGGGAGCACAAAAAAAGTGGATAAAGTAACGGGAAGTATCAATGTAAGTATAGACGGTCGCGAAAGTCAAGTGAATAAAGAAAGAGTCAACCAATAGCCCAAATGTATTTCACGTCTCCGGATACCTGACCACGCTCGGATTGGGAAGGGAGCCATGATGAAGCAACTTCACCTGCACCATATCGAGAATAGTATGATGAAACAAGGTTTTGAGATTTGATATCCGAGCGTGAGCGATATTCGACGAAGACGGAAATCCGGAGCCAAACGCTCTCCTCCACTTGATTTGGTTAGACGTCTTTACAAGCTTTCGGTTGTTTTGTGATTTGATCAGAAGGACAGGAAGAAGACAAAAGACCGAGGGGCGGCGCATATGTAGAGGAGGATGGGGTATCAAGGAGGAATGCAAATATTGTCCGTGGAGAACTTCGCGCTAATGAGTTAGTTCGTTCCATTGATGGCTTCGTGCTCGGCTTCGACGCGCATTTCCGGGACTTCAGGACCTAGACCAGTAACACCATTCTCTTCACCAATACCATCTACCACACCGACCACATCCTCTTCTACACCCTCTCCAATCTCATTGGTACCTGCGCCTGCGCCACTTGCGGTGTTTCCGCTTGCTGTACGCCTTGAACCACCCTGCGGTCCTGACCGTGGCGGATTAGCACACCGGTCTTTGCCATGGGCTATGCGTAAGTTAGCATAATCTGGCTTATTCTTCACACCGTCAATGGCTTTGATGGCATTAGAGATGTTGGTGAAATTGACGAATGCACAGTTCCTGCAGAACGATTGGGTCGTGAACCTCTGTGGATGGCCAAGTCACATGGAAAGGTGGGTACATACTTTTCCTTTAGGAAGTTGACAAGCTCGATGTCGCCATACTCCCCAAAGTCTCTCTTGAGCTTCTCCTCACTGAAAAACTCAAAGTCTTCGATATTACCGACGTACACATTCCGCGTAGCACCAGAGTGCACTGCCAATGCTAGCGAAGGTGGAAGTGGACCTGAGTTCTTTCCCCAACCAATCTTAAGACGACGATTGTTGAGAGTTAGGCCCTGGTACGACGACACTTGGAAGAACGTGAAAGCAGCAGCTGGATCGACAAAGGTAACAAACTGGATATATGCATCGTGATATCAGAAACCACGGGCTTCGAATAGGGAAGCAGAAAAAACACCTACCGCAATATGCTTGTCTTGCATGTACCGCACACTTTGCAATACACCTCCTCTAACAGCGTTACACAGGTCCTCTGTCGTCGTCTCTGGATGGATGTTCCCTAGGTACACGGTTCTGTTAAGTCCTTGCATTCCTGCGCCAGCAGCCAAGCCCATGCCATCTGGTGAAAACGCTGCGTATGGGGAGAATGGACCACCAAATGGGTTCGCTGCTCCAAAAGGCGCAGCGGAGTTAGGTGTGAGGGCTGCAGAATGGACGAGGGACTGCGCAGCGGCAGCCTGGGCTGCTTGGGCTGCGGCTTGCTGTGATTTGGGGATGTATGCGCATCTGTCTTTGCCGTAGTTGACGCGCTTGCCTGCCCACGCTGGTTCCGTAGGTAGCGTGTTGACCACCTGAGGTGGAGGAACAAGCCATTAAGCCAAGCCGGCCGAGAAATCGCGCATATACGGAGTACATACCTTCGTGGCCACCGAAATGCTCAAAAAATGTACAAACCCAATGTTCTTGTCTCTCACAATCTTGACTTGATCAATCAGGCCGAATCGGCTAAGCTCATCCCTCAACATCTCCTCTGTCATTCCTTCGTCAAGCCCGCCTAGATAGACGTTTCTACTCGCGTTACTCTGTTGAATTGCAAGCTGCACTTGCGCCGGGACGGGAGAGGGCTTTCCCCACCCAATCTTGAGCTCTTGACCATGCAAAGACAATTTTTTGATTGTCGCATCAGCATGGAACGAGGCTGCCGTTTGACCGTCAAGAAATGAGAGGAATACACAGGATTTCTCCGGGAGTACTCGGATAGATTCAAGAGGTCCAAAGTGAACAAGGCTTAGAAGCTCGTCGACAGATGCAGTTGCAGGCAGGTTTCCAACATAAACAGTACGTGCAGTCGAATTAGGAGCGCCAGAGATAACGGCGGAGAGAGCGGCGGGGGAATAAGCTCCGGGTGTAGGTGGAATGTTAACGTTCAATGAAGGAAGACGTTGCTGAGGGAAGTTCTGTCGTTGAAGGAAATGTGAGACACAACAATCACAGTGCCATATTGCCCACGGATGATCTCAGATAACCATACACACCTGTCCAAAATTCCCAGACTGACTCGGATACGGGAATCCACCCAACATCCCTACGCTCGGAAGGCCCATGCCGAGCATCCCATAACCGAATGCACCAGCGCTGTACGGGCTTCCTCCGTTTACTTGCCCTGGTTGCCCTGCCTGCTGTTGCTGCTGTGCAAACCCAGCCCCTGTATGAGGGCTCATTTGCGCGCTCATTTGCATTGCCTGACCGTTAACGGCTGTATTGATGGTGAGCGACGGCGTAGAATACAAAGCGTTGGGCGTGAATGCGGGGGAGGAACTGGGCTGGAACGATTGAGAGATCGATGCTTGGGGGCCGTATCCGTAGTTGGCGAATGCGTCACGATTAGAAGCGTTGGCACCGGAATTGGCCGGTGCGGTAAGGCCATTGGAGGGTGTCGTGCCGTTGAATGAAGTAGGGGACCAACGGGCTTTTTTGGCATCTGGGCCACCGACGGAATCCATGGACCTCTGGCAAAAACACAATACACGGATGAATTAGCGACGTGAAGGAAGAGTTGATCGAAAACCCTGACCTTCATCATATCGAGGTCAAAACCGAAAGGATAGTGACTTGCGAAGGCTGTTTGAGGGTCGTCCATTGTGTGTTTGCCGAAAAAATAGAGATCCGATTGCGAGGAAAGGGAATGGAGAGATGGAATTGGCAACGGCGGAAAGTCGTTGAAAGAAGTTTCAACGAATGATAATGAAACAGAGAACGAGTAAAGTTAGAGAAAGAATGACCTCAGAAATAGAGGGATAGTAGGGAGCGTGTGGGGTGTGGTCTGGGAATATATGCAACGCGAATGGAAAAAGAAGTGTTAAAAGTGCGATTTTTCAGCAAACTTTTTGAACACTTCTCGGCTTGAGACAAACGAGCGTGGGTGTGCCGACGGAAAGGGGGAGAGCGAAGAAGAAAGAACACGCACAAAAAACAGATATGGAGGGGGACTAGAGGGAGAGAAGACTGTGCTGTGCTTATAGATAGAGGTAAAAGGTTGGTAAAGGGTTAAGGACAAGACCAAGATTGACGAGATAAGAGCCCACGCCCTAAAAAAAGGAGAAAGATGGTGTCAGAATGTCTCAAACGATGTGCATCAGTCGGCGATGCACGCCAAGAATATTGAGGGCGACGCGGGATACGGTGAGCAAAGGGGGGGACTTACGTCGAGAACAAGGGATGAAGGCGAGGAGGATGACGAGGACAACGGCGCGGACGTCGTTCGTCAAGCACAAAACTCGTCAAGCTGGAGAAGTGAGAATGCGAAAAAAAGCAACTCAAAATTGGCCGGTTTGTCAAGATAACCCGCCCAAGTCAACTCATCATTTACTTCCATCACAATTGCACATTTTCACCACGCACGGACCCTGGATTTTATTAACGTAATTATTATTACATAAAATTAATATCTAATCTATTATCTTCCACAGATCCTCCTCCTGCCTAACCGCCAGCTCCATGTCCCGGGCGTCCGCCTCGTCCTCCTCTTCCAGCTCTACCTCCAACGCCTCTTCATCAGTCTCATCCGACATCAATCCTTCCTCTTCGATGATTTCCGCACTCGTCCCTCGTCGTGTCCTTGTCGCCTCCAATTCGTAAGTCCGCGTGAGACAAGTCAAGGCACCCATCCCCCATGCAGATGGCGGCTGGATGAGCGGGGCGTACACATCCCGATGACATGACAGTCCAGGAGGTTCGGCAGATCGATCCGCTTCTTCGACGTCAGGGTCAACGGATGCATAAATACTAGCGCAATTCAGTTCCTCGGAAGCATCTGCAGGGGCGGAGGAGGGTTCGCTCGAGAGATCATGGAATGCTCCTAGCGACTTAAAATACCCTCTATGGCTATGATAGCGTCCACCGATGGCTTCCACGGCATGTTTGACGGCACCGATGGTGATCTATAATAGGAGGTAGTTAGAATGTGCAACTATAACTCGTGGAATCTCGAACTTACCTGATCACCATGTCTCCACGCTCGGCTCCGTTGTTTCAGCCTTACTTCCCTCTCCCTCCACACAATCGCCCTGTGTATTATGTCCGTCACAAACGCCACCATTGCAGCTTGCAGATGTCGAATCAGTTGGGCATCGATGGACTGTGCAAACGCCGACCCGTCTGCCTCTTCCTCACCATGCTCGAGGGACGAGTATAATCTAAACGCAGATACTGCTCCGTGAGTCACGATTCGATCTGAACAGGCTCAGAGCACCAGGAAGTCGCAAACCCACCCCATCAACCTCCCCAGCGCACCCAAGTTCAATAAATCCATACCCTGGCCACGAAGAAACGCCGCATCGATACCCGACTCGGTAAACTGAGCCTTCAATTTGTACGGAAGTGTCAGGCCTGGTTTATTCTTCTTGACCACGTTCTCTGACGGCTTCATTTCGGCGTCGGAAGTTGCCTCCGAGCATGGCACAGGGGTCGAAACGTTCGACGCTTCACTCCGCTCCGAGTTTGCTTTCTTGCCGGGTCTGAGCTTCTCTATCCCTGTGTGCACGACACCTTCGGACGCTGTGCCATTCTCGCGAAGTAATGCCCTTTTTCGACGCATGTAGAGTCGCTTCTGGATGCGACGGCGTGAACGAGGGGAGAACAATGACAGGTCCGATTCAACGCTCGCAGCTTGGTCTGGATTGGTGAGAGTAGCGAGTGATGAGGAGGCATCGGGCAACGAGGATGGGCCCTTCGCAGGGACATGTACAGGAGCACAACTCGTCGAGGTACTTTCACTCGGAACTCCTCCCACGAGGTCAGCACCTCCGGACAAGGCCAACAATACCGGGTCGATCACCACGTTTGGCGAGACATTGGTTGTTCCTTGTGGCGCAGTTATCCGTTGTGATAGGCTCGACGCCTCCGCATCATGAACGCGGGGCACCTTTTCATCTCCGTGCTCTGTTGGAGTCGCCGTTGTGACTGAACCCTCCCGGCTTTTACTCTTCCCCTTCATCGTTTCTTCACTTTCCCTTAAGATGCTATCCAGAACCAGCAGATGTGGGACCTCCAAACGATCCATCAACGCCTCACGCTTGCGTGCAAACATTGACGTGGGTTCAGGTGATGGTGAACGGTGAACAGAAGGCGGGGAATGGCAGCCTTCGTTAGATATTCTTTGTCCTCGGACCCAGCCTTGAGCACGTCCTTTTCCAGTACCACGGGGTCGTCCCCGTTTCCGTTTTGGTGCCTCGTCGTCCGCAACCTCTGTATCAGCAGCAGCATCGCCTCCGACGGATGCGAGATGCTCTTCGTGGACGATCCAGGAAGCCATGCGTTCCTCCGCGTCGATCCAAGCTTGGCTGACCTCAAGCGCGGGCTCGCACAAGTCCTCCTCCCCGTCCGTGTCAGAGTCCGAGTGAGAACTTGTTTCTGAGGAGGACCTGTCAACTTGCATATCCACGTCTTCGCCACCTTGTTGCATGGCTAACGTTGCAGCGCCCTCCCCCAGCGCCTCCAGGTACATCCACACCTCCCACTCGGTCCTCGTCGGGACGCAGACAGCTATGAGATCTGGTCTCCATCTGGAGTGCACCGAAATGGCGCGAAAGAATGCGTCGTGTTCAGCGGGCGTCCAGCTGGAAAGACCGTGTGCCTCGGCGGCACCCCCTGCGCTGGTCTGGTCCTCGTTCACCTGAGACCCCACCTGTAACCCCAGACGCGCGCCAGTGTCTTTGAGATGCTGGACGAATGAGGGGATGTACCCGCCCAATACATCATGTTCATGATCCATACACCTTTCTTGAATGAGGGAGTTTGAGTAACAAAGGGCTTCGTAGTTAAGTCAAGGAATCGGGTAGAACCAGGCTTGTTTGTGCGTCAGGGCAAAGCATTCCTTGAGATTCGTTGTGCATTGCGGGGGTAGGGCTAAATGTGACAAAGAGAAAAAAAAGGGCTCAACCGGGAATTGAACCCGGGTCACGTACATCTTCACCATCTCGATGGCGGGGAAACACCCGAAGCACGTATCATGCGACTAGACCATTGAGCCGACAACAGGGGAAGCCAAAAGAATCTATATCAACACCATTTTGTGGAGGAGGACAATTCCGCAATGCAAGCAACACAACGACAGCACAAGCTTCGCTTCTGTACTTGGATCAACACTAAATTGCTGCTTGTTTCAGTTCGTTGAGTTGTGTCGCTGCTCCAACCAGGGTTCCATGTACTCTTTGCAGATTCTATCGATTTAAGAAGCCAGTGCCGATTGGCGGGGATGATAACTTGCAAGGGCGACACTGATTTTCCCGACAGTAAGCATCACCAAGTGTTAGGTTCCAGTCTCGTTGTGTTGAACAAAACAAAAATAAATTATTACAGTAAGCGTGTCCAAAACATTCTGCACCAGATGAGATCATCCCATAAGGGGTTGTCTTCAGGACTAACACTGACACATGTGCTCTAGCATTTTCAACTTGCCCAGATCGTGAACGAGCCTGGCGACAACTTGAAGCAAACTCGAAGTACGGATACCTCAAGTCCCTGGAGCGAGAGAGGGGAAGTCAAGGTTCTACAATACCTCACACAGATCGAATCGCCGTCAAACTCATACCATCTGGTTGGCTGACGTCACTTGATAATCCCGGGGAACAATTGTGGTCTGTGGCCCCATAGCTCTTCGAAGCAGTCGCGTTCATGCACGAGCACAATGTCGCCCACATGGATCTCAAGCCTCAGAACGTTATCATTCCTGCAGAGGGCGGGCGTCCACCATCATCGACTTTGGTTGTCGGGACAGAAGACTACATCGCTCCGGAGGTTCACGAGGGAGTATACAAGCCGATGCTGGCTGACTTGTACAGTTGTGGGAGGACACTGGAAGAATTGTGTGCCTGCTGTAATTCCTTGGCGGATCGCACGATGCTCGGGATAGCCAGACAACTTATGAACCGGGACCCCCAGGCGCGCCCGAAGATGTCTATGCACATGTAATTTGAAACATGTCGCACGCGTTAGTTACATGGCTACGACTCCGTCGCAACACACGGAAATGAAAAGGTGCTATCTCAACTTGAACAACCTCCTCTCTGGCTTGAAACGGTCTAATAGCTCTACATTATCAAGTCTCAGGCTAGCCACACCTATCCTCTTCGCAACGTCCTCGTCCCGATCGATGAGTAATAGAGCATTGTAGACCTTTTGTGCGGAGCCCTGGTGCTCCCGGGATACAAGCAGAAACTCCTGCTGATCGTTGCTTCGTTGCTTAGCCAACTGTACGGCACTGTGACCATAGAACCTCATTCGCTGTGGTTTAGGTTGCCCTTCGAGTCGAACGAAGCACCGTCCGTCGTATTCGTCATCCGTCTCACTGTCGCTGTAATGGTCCCTCGGAGTTTCGGCGAAACTCAACTGGATAACAATTCCCTCGATTAGCAATTCGCTTTCGTCAATTCCCGGAAGTGCCGCTGGGGTCTCCTCGGGCACTGTTTTCGCTAACTGGAACACTGGATCATTCCTGAAGTTTATCTCTTCGAAAGAATCCTCGTCATAGGAGTCTGGCGACAATCTGGTGTGAGCTGTCACTTCCGTTCCGAGCCATAATGTAACATCTTACCTTCATCGTCAGAGCCATAGCCTGATTCGGACTCAGAGTCTGAATCTTCCCAAGAATCGGAGTCGTCGTCGTCGTCTGTCACGTCGTCTTGCGAGTCGTTCTCCTCCCCCGGGGGTACTTCTAGCTCCTTTATTATGTGGGGCGTCGGGTTGTAATTGTATATCAGCTCCGGGTAATCATCATATCCAGCTTTCCATATACGCAACGGAGGCATGATCGCGTCGTAGGAATCTTCGGCCCCATGTATTTCGATACCACTCACCCCGCCTTCCCACCCAGCCCAGGACCATGTCGGAAAGTCAACCCGGCGGCGTGGCGGACTAGGATGGAACCACAACAGTGCTCTCGGAAGGTCTTCCACAGGAAGACCCTGCACAAATCCTCTCTTGTAATAGTTGTCTGCCAGGCGCGTCAACATAGCGGAGAATGCGTTGAGCGAGTCAGCGTCGTGGGATATCTTTTTCATCGTGTACGCGTGCACGAGCCTCAGGTACCTTGCAAAATCGTCGGCGTCGATTTGTGCCTCCACAGTACTAAGAATGGGGCGGAAAGGATCTCTGAGAACACCCCGACCAATGACACCCTCGGGCCCCGCCTCGCTGGACTTGTCTGGGTCCTGCACCACATCGTCAAGCGCGGCTCGCCGTTCTTCGTCAGATAGAAGATGGAATGGTGAATTGGAGTCGTCTAGGGATTCGCAACACTGGATAGAGTTGCACTCAAAGTAGACCTGGTGATTTGTGAAGAACAGGCGTCGCGGCGAGAGCAGTCCCTCCTGGTAGGTCCACGCTCTAGACACCCAGGGTGACCACGAGATCTGTTGAGAGAGAGTGGGCATTACAGATAACAGCCTTTTACCCCACATCTCACAAGACAGTTGAGGAACCACACCCTGCAGTGTCCCTACACGCGGTAGTCCACTCCGGGCGGACCGACCAGAAAGGGAAACGATCGTGGCCCACGCGCCGCTGTAAATCGCGCTCATGAGAGCAATTTCTACAGCCTTCTCTGCGTCATTTCCCTGGTCTATGCACAAGGAGTCCGCCCAGAGATATTGTTTGCCGAGGTTGCGGGTCACAGCCATGGCGTCCTCGAGAGTCGCAGGAACGGTCGGCAGTATTTCCCCCAGCCTGTAACTGGGTTGCTCCACACCTCCCCACACATAACTGAGGGCAATGTAGTCGCAGCCGTCAGGAGGATACATGATGATCTGGCGGGTCTCCATATCGATGAGTTTGATCTGCTTAAGGCCCTCCGAGATGAAGGGGTGGCAAGTGGTGTGATGAAGATCATCGCACCGATGAAGCCAGTGTTTGATCATGGGGTAGTTGGGGGTCTTGGGGTCCACTTGCCTTACTCCCAAAGCGGAGGCGTTATTCGGCTGACGCTCTCCGACATCTATTAGCCCGATTGCCTCCATGGCCTCCTCCACAAGTCGCTCAGGCTCGTAGATGCCATCCTCCAATGACCAGGTTGTCACCGACGTATATATGCACTTTGCGTACGGGCCTCTCCCCCTTTCACACCCTTTCCAGTACAGTTCTTGTTCGAGACGGTGAATCGTCCATCCAGTGACTACTACGAGTTCGCCTCCGGAGCGAACGATCTCCATTTCTTCATCTGCCAAGTAGCTCGCGTCGAAGATGAGGCGACACAGGGGACATGTAGAGAGCAGACGAAGAGACCTGATAGGGCCAAGAGAGGGTATCTGGGTCGTCTTCCTGGTCGCCATCTTGGAACGGTCGTCATCGAGGTCCTCCAACACGAAGGGGCGATGACTTGCGATCCTGCTTAGTGCGTCCAGTTGGCTGCACCGCTCACATAACGCTTGTGTAGATCCTTCGATGGCAGGGAAAGGCTTGAAAGGAGGGGATAGGCGTATGGGTTCGACGTCGGGTGGGAGGGTTGATCCGGGATGTTCCCACTGACATATGTACAAAGGACATCTCTCCACGACGTGGCCATTTCGTCTACAGACCAAACAGAGACAATCCTCTGAAGAATCTGAGGCAGGATCCATTCGTCGGGAGGCTCGTCGTTGGGTGGGATAATGCTAGGTGTTAAAGGAAGCCCTGTGGATGTCGCGGATACTCAAAGGCGAGATCTGCCGAATATCGACTATCCATCTCATCAATGAGGCGAACCTTCTGGTGCAACGTGAAGAGATATGATTGCAACAAGGGCACCAGTCCCTATCAAACAATCTACAAACATGTGTAATAGACAAAATCAAGACAAGAAAAGAAAATCCGTGTGAATCAATGCGAATGAACCGAGACTTGGAAGAAGAAAAGCCATGGTATATGTACGATCAACCATCTACAGACTTGGTGCAATGTAGACCCTTAGAGAGGGCGAGCCTTCTCAGTCATGGGCGCAGCTTGTTCGGCGGCGACACGAGCCTGTATAAGTGGACCAAGTATCAGTTATAGAGTTCAAACTCCCGTCGAGACCAGCTCGGGAATGGACTGAGTGGTGGACCCGTAGCTGTAATTCACCGGATCAAAACGTGAACTCACCTCGTCGTCACCAAGGTGGATGTATTGCTTCTTGGCACGCGAACGCTTGATGTACTTTGCCAGAGCAAAGACACCGACGAAAAGGATGGCCGCGCAAGCAGCGAAGACGGTCGACGTGGCACCTTGCTGAGAGCCGATGTGGAGGTAAGGATCGTGGTAACCAACGCTGCAGGCAGCAGCCCATTGCTTCTGAGAAGTAATAGCGTAGTTCTGCAGAGCGAGGCGATGTCAATGAGTGGAGAGCTGGGAGCACAGTGGCGAATGAACCCACCTCGGCCCGGTAAATAAACTCGGTGACAGGGATGTCCGCCTTGTGGCCGAAAGCGTGGTAGGTCTGGAAGTTGTCGTTGGTGCCGTTCTTGAACTTGATCCTCACGAAGTCACGGTCCTCGGGGGCGGGTCCGCGGCGGAGCTCAAAGGCGAGGGCAGAAGCATAGTTGGCTGAATGAACGTTGTATCTCAGTATTCGTGGGTCTCTGGTCGTACATATACAAGTCGACTTACGGATGCCAGCAAGTTCGGGGTGCTCCTTAACCATCTCGAACATGTGGAAGAGGGAAATGAAGGGGTGGTAGGAGGTCTCAATCAACAGGAACTGGAGAGGATCACCGTTAAAAGCAATGCGTTGGAGTGAGCTGATGATCGAGTGGAGAATAGTGCGACCAGCCACTAAATGCCAGCAATGGTCAGTCCCAACTCCAAAGATCGTATCCGGCTATCACCGACGTACAGTTACCAATACCGCCTATATCTTTAGAAGAAAAGACTGCATTCTCGTGGTAGTTAGCAAAGCCGTGAGCCTGCTCGACGAGAGTGGGAGGAAGACGGTGCGCGTAGGTCTGGTTGTAGGTCAGCTGGGTGTTGACGTAGTCGTAGATATTCCAGGCATTCTCCAGAGTCGTGGGGCGGCCGAACACGTAGTCACGAACAGCACCAAAGAAGGGCTGCGCAGCCTTTCCGATCGCTTTGAACTCGGAGGAAGCGTAAACACCCTCGATGTGCTCCTCGAAAGCCTGTCAAAATGTGACAACGGATCAGTCCACATTCCCTGACCTCGTGGCAAAAGAACGTACTGGGCAGTTAGTCCAGGGCTCGAGGGAGCGGTCGTTTTCAGGTTCGACGGTTTCGATAGGGACATACTGGTATCCATGGAGAGGGGCGACGACCGTAACTTCATTAGCAAGAGTAATTTTGTTGTTTGGGTTGGGGGGATAAAGACCCTGGAGAAGGGCGATGGCGGAGTCGAAGATCACGGGACCCTCACCGCCAGCCTTGGCGTGGACCTGGAGCTCGTGAGTGTCTACGATATCGTCTCTCATGCCGGAGATATAGGAAGGCGAGGAGCTAGTCAGGTAGACCGAGCGAAGGAAGGCCCCGAGCTCGTGAGACTGGGACTGCGAGAGTTACATGTGAGGGTCTGTCAAACGGAGACCGAGAGTCATGCTTACTGCACCGAAAGGAGTACTCTTGGTGAAGGCGGGCTCGTAGGTCTTGGGATCTTGGTAGTATTCATACCGGTCACCGTTGCGGGCGATAACGAGAACACCGAGGACGTCAGTCATGACGGTTGAGTCGTTTAGTTCGAAGAGTGACTGGGAATGAAGTAGAAGCTACAGCTAGGCTGGTGGAGAACAAAGAGGGGATAGCTTCGAGGTCTTATAGCATGCGTGAGTCGCGGAGAGCGCGTGCATGGCGCATGGCAAGCAGAGCCGAGTAGCATCAGGGTGGGCGTTGCATACCGGACCAGAAGCTGCTTAGCACGTGTGTCACATTGGGACCTGAAGCCAGGAAGACGCGAGGCCGCTTTCTTCCAAAGGGACCTTGCATTGCTTGTCTGCACAGGCGAGCAGGAATGAACGCAATGCTCAAGGCCCAGTCACGGGATGCATGCGAGGGTCGAACCCGGCCCTTCTGGAATGGATGTCGAAACATACTTCTCGGATTGCTACGGTGTCAATGGCAGCTCGACTGTCGCAAATACGCCGGCGTTGTGCTAGCGAGGCCTGTTAATAGGGCGGAAAGTGGCATCCGGGTCGCGCCCCGCATCAATGTCAGATTAGTACCCACACTCCGCGACCACGTGCCTCGAGGATTATATATAATAAAGAGGGTTGAGGCCGAGGAAGGGTAATTGTAATGATGATGCGTGAATCGCCGTCAACAGCCTCGTTCCCAACACGCGCTAGACGGGCAATTTGAACCACTCTTCGCGTAGGGAGCGCTTCAACACGGTTCTGAAGTCTGACGCGCGATGCTGCTGTGATGAGCGAGAACGAACTTTGGATCCTGGATTCATCGCACTGCTCGAAACCCAGGCTTGGGGTGGGTGTCGGAAAGCCCCAAGACCGACATATGATCGGCACGTGGTGGGGTGTAGTACGGCTGGATTAGATAACGACACCTTGCGGCGCCAGAACGCGATCTCAGCTGATGGGTCAGGCAGAAAGAAATCATTAACGGCGCGTTGGAGGCCAAAGTCAAGCAAGCAGTCTTACATGTCAATCTAATTTACTTCTTTTTCTTGCTCTTGGTGTGCGACGTCCCTCCTCCACCCGTCGATTTCCCGCTGTGACTCTGCCCAGGGGTGTTTTCCAGAACCATGCCCTGCGTTGCACCTCCCGCACCTCTCCGTTTCCTGCCACCTTGTCCAAACGAAGATCTTTCGCTCTTCTTTAACCACCGTTCCGGATCAGGTGCAGGTGTGACACCTGGAATCACACCCTTTGGCACACGTTTCATCCGCACTTTCTTCGCCTTGTTGACGGTTGCGGTATCAT
>QFEM01001998.1:0-10845 GCA_003316205.1 Boletus bicolor
TTATTATTATAGATAGATAGATCTCTGCCTCTTTGTCTGAGGTTACCGAGGTTAGGTTCAACTCGATCAATACTAACACGAACAAACAAAATAACTTGTGGCGCCGACTTGGTAATCTTTGCTCGTCCTCGACGTCTCCGGCAGCGGCCACAACGAACAGCTCATGATGATCACCGTCGTCTGAGCAATGCATTCCCCATCTCGAGGCCTACAATGGCGACCTCCGCGTGGATTCCCTATTATACAGCAGTGCTGTCATCTAACCATATATTCGTGACAACATAAATACCTTGCACAACTTTATCAAGTCTTATTCATCTACTACCATGGCCTCCCAATCTCGCCCCGAGCCGATGAATGCGTCTCCCCACCATTCAAAGGTCAAGGTTACACTCACTCTCTCCGATCCAGTATACGTTTCCGGCGGACACATCTCTGGAAAGATGCAAGTAGAGAGCCGTGCCGACCTCGAATCTTTACTTGGTATCGGCGTAATGATGGTCGAACTATACGCTATTCAAGGTAGACGATCATCCATGCATCCACGTTCGCACCATGCTGATCATCGTCCAAGAGGTCAACTCTGGTGAACACTCTGCGACTTCTACCTTTATCCATTCTCGCAAAATATTCCAAGGCCTAGGCCTTCCCCCTTCCAACGCTGTGTACTCCGATCATATCTCCGGGACCGGCGAATTGCCTCTCCCAGCACATCATTATGCCTCCCGACGTGGTCAGACAACGTTCTTTTTCCAGTTTCCCCTTCCTGCATCTTCTCCGTCTTCCATCAACTTCGGCCCTGCCAGTATCAGGTACGAGGTACGGGCAAGCGTGAGCGTGGCATGGAGGGGAGACATACGGCTCGTCACCGACAGACGAGAAGTAAAAGTTGTCGAAAGTTGGGATCCGGCGAATGCAGCACCATCACCACAAGTCGTGGTGATTACGGAAGGAGGCAGGATTTGGGCCCAGGCGACCCTATCAAACGGTGTAGTCGTGGGTGGAGAATCTGCACGCATAGATCTACAGTTGAAAAATCACACGCAACGTTGGGTGTGTTGTCTCCGTGTCCTGGTCATCTTGTTTCCTCTAAAAATCTCTGTCAAGACATCCGGTGTCACAGTCGCATTAACGCGAGACCTTCACCTCTCTCAGTCTTTCTTGGCTGGGAAGTCACCACCTAATATTTCGGATGTCGCTACACAAGTTGAATTCCGTGGACCGGAATACTCTGTTCCTCCGGGAATAGATGGAATTGCCAGTCTTGTCATTGATATACCTCGCCATTCGCGTGGTGTTAAAGGTGGTCTACGCATTGACGATAATGGAACGGCCACAGGGGGCTTCTTTGAGGTACGTTGCACCCTCAGTTTAAGAATTGATATGCCTCCCGGAAGGTACGCTATCCATGGCTTCTCCTTTACGTCTTACCAACTGCCACTAGTGAGGATACCGTCATGATTTTACCTCTAACCATTTATCATTCTCTTGCCGTCCCGGAAATCCCAGCATCACCGCCGCATCTCACATCCTCCCCCTATCCGTTTGCAGCACCCGTCTCACCAGGATTGCTTTCGCCTCCTCCTGGGGCAGAATTGATGCCCCTCTATACCGGAGACCAGATACAACAACACAATCCTGCGTGGACATCCCCCTCTGCGCAACCAGTTTCTAATTATTTACCAAACCAGCACCCTGAGCAAGAGAGCTATAACTGGCAAGATGTTCCTTCTTCTTATGCGCTACCAATGCAACGTTCCATATCTGCGGGTCCTCGTTCACAGGCACCATACTATACGCCTGGATTGCCAACGTCATATACACCTTCACCAAGGCTCCTACCGCCGCCGCCCACACACGTGCCTCACAGAAGCTACTTCCATCCTGGAGAGCCGATAGAAACAATTGATGGTTATACAAAGCCCGATCATTCCATAGGGGTTGTTGCTTCTCCCTCTTCACCGAACGTTCATTCAACTGCGCACCACCGCTCTGTTTCACCAAGTCCACAACGTCATCCTTATTCACAATCACGCGCCCACAATCAGCCACCTACACCAGGTCACGCTCGCCCACCCCCGATCCAAATACCCCTGTTACCAAATCCTCATGAGTCGCAAGGGGTTCTGCATTCCCCACGTCCCGTGCCGTCACCAAAGCACTCGTTCAGTGGGTCAGTCCCGAAGAGTGACAATGTCTCTAAGCTTGAACGCATGGCCGACCAAGTCTGGAAGCAGACTGGCAATCTGAGTTTAGATCTTCCAAAAGGCGATGCGGGCGTAGACGTTCAACGACCTCAGGGTCCCAAGCTCGATCGGCAACCTGATCCGAGCGTGGACAAGACTCTCCCTGCCCCTCCTGTCCCTTCAAGCAAAGATAGGCATCTTGTCGCGCAACGTCCGCGTGTCGACACACTCTTTACGACTGAGGGAACGATGGCTGACCATTCCGGTTTCCCATCCTCGACAGACCATTTACCTCGTGCACCACCCACGCCACCCATTGCGGCCATCACGCCCATCAAGTTCCCAAAGGCACCGACGGAACTGTCAGGTTTAGGAGCAAACCTGGGAAAGGACGTGCCTCCGGAGAGCGGGCTGGACGCGTTGGAGCGACGACTGTTGGCGGAAGTCGGCACGCGGAGGTTTGACGCGGAAGAACGACCACATGTCCGCAGCGTCGTGCAGCCGATCACCATCCCGCCTAGTGGTCCGCCGCCTGACACTGTCAATGACAGTGCCATCTCCAGTCTAACCCTCGCCGATCGCGAGGGCATTATGAAGGCAAACCTAGACCGGGAACAGGAGCAAGACCGGGATTCGGACGAACGTACGCAGCACGTGGGAGGGGGTAGACGCAGTCCGAGCGAGGATGACAGGGATGCGCGTACTCAGAAAGGCAAAAGTTCGCGGAAACTCGACAAGAGCAAGCATAGCGAGGAAGACCTCGAGAGGGCAGGTCGTCGGCGAGAGCGTAAAAAGGTGAAGGACGACGAAGGGCGTAAACTGCGGCAAGAGGCCAAGGGGCGCGTCGCAGCTTGGTTAGGAGAGATTGACATTTCCGCACCACCTGTTATAGAAGATCCGGCTTCCTTTATATCCCCCACTACGTCGCATTTCGTGCCCATTACGGAGAGTGCGTCGTTTGGTCTTGCACTGGCAGAGATGACGGACAACCAGCCCGAAGAACGTCGTCGTGAAGGAGATATCTCGGCAGACAAGGACGTGTCGGCGTCGCCGAACCCACGTTCGTCTGGGTTTGTCACTATCTCATCATTGAACGCGGTAGTGGCTACGAACGGCTCTGGTGGCGAAGCGTCGCCGTTTAAACCTTCTCCACGTCGATCCTCTGTCAACGATTTCCGTCAGACACCCTCATCCTCACCCGACCGACCGACGACGACGACAACGACGCATCGATCGCCCGTGCCTCGGTCACCGAGTGCAGCAGAGGTGAAGCAAACACAGGCGTCAGACGCGCCACTGCGAACCCGACCCTCGCAACCACAACCGCTGCCACCCACCGAACCGACTCGTCTCTTTCCAGGACATCTACCCCGGTTCCCGTCCAAGCCTGTGGATCCCGAGGTGAAATACGACGTACGGTCTGCACGGGGGGGTAGAGGTGGCAAGGTGACCCAGGTCGCATCTCTCTGGGCCACCAAGGTCAATACCAATACCAATACCAACGCCAACGCCAAGGCGGGAGACGCGACGCCCGTGTCTGCGTCCGCGCCAAAGAAACCCAAGCTACCTACGCCTCCGCCGGCTGTGCGGAAACCTCCGCCGAACATGCTCAAGCGCAGTCCGATATCGACGCGCTCCCCACCTGCTGGTCTCAGAATCGGCGTTGGTGGTGCGGGTGCAGGTGGTACCCCTGTCGGTCTGTACCGCGTGGGGGTCGGGGTCGAGACGCGGATGGGTATGGGAGTGGGTATAGGTGCGGGACCGGGAACGCGCGAGGTGCCCAAGGCGACTAAGGCGACGACCGTGCCGGCCGTCTTGTCCTCTTCGCACGCGGTACCCATGTTGTCCTCGACGGCGTCGTTGGCGCGTGTCAAGGCGCATGGTCCGGGACAAGGACTGGGACAGGGACAGGGGCGGTCGTTGCCACCTATGATCTCGGAGACCATGTCGGATTTACGGAATACGTCTAAGAATTCTAGTGGGGTCAAGACGGGTGCGGGAGGCGGGGGAGGTGGACAAGGACGAGCGCTGGGCGATTTGGCATTTGGACAGGCGCGGTTGAGAGATTTGATCAAAAAGTATCAAGGGTAGGAAACGTTGTTGGGTGTTACATCTTTTTGTTCGTTTTTTTTTTTTTTCTCATAGTTATTCTTTGTAATTCTCTCTGTGTGTGTTGGTTCGGACACAGTTACTTTCTCGTCATGATCGTCCGTCCTGTCTTACTTATGTATTTACTCTCCTTTTTTTTTTTTGCTTTTCTCATGCTCGTCGTCTTCTTTCCTTGATGATCTTCGTTACCTCACGTGAAGAGCAGCACGCGAACGCAGTGTCGAAACCCCGCCAGCACAAGGTGATCTTCGTACTAGCACTACCATCAATACCCCATGGAAATCGTCGCAATGTTAGCTCACATGCGGCACAGTGAGACTGCAAGAGGTTACTAGAATCAGTGCGAGAACTATCCGGCGTACCATGGAAACATGGTGGAAGACGGGGTGTTGTCCAGAAAACTCCAATTTGAGCAAAGGTCGTCGGAAGCGGAAACTTGAATGCCGCACTTGACATTGCAGTAAGACGGCCTTCATTCAACCTGTTGAACTCTTGACTAAATGTCGTAAGTAGTTCCTTGTGGGTTGTATCGAGCGCACGCCTGACATCTATGTTGCGGAACTCCAGCATGGAGTTAAGGAAGCCTGTGGTATCAAGGGTTCATGGCCATACGATCACACGGGCACTACGACATAGCATGTCCTCATCAGTAACTTCAGATCGTTGGCATGTCTCACAAGACGGGCAGCATGCTCTTGGAACCGCCTTACTACACTAATCCTATCTACTCGATGAAGAAATTGTCGGACAAATCACGGATGCTGTCAACATAAAATATACCATGCCCGATCACCCAATGAGGACAGCATTGCATTGCATTGCATGGGGTTGGCTGCGGACATGACTTGATCCAGCTCCCGAAGGAGTACTCCAATACCAGGACTCCAGGAGTTAACGTTAATTATGGAACGTGTTGTAAGTATTGGAAACAAACCGGAATTTGCTATTTACGCGACATGACCAGCATCTAGAAAACTAGCCGAGCATAATGCTACATTATTCGCTCCATATATAGAGGTTAGCGCCGTAACAGGTGCTCTGGTCCAATCAGAGTCCTCACTAACCCTCGCATAGGCTCGCAAAAGCCTTCAGAAGTGTAACGTAATGGTTGATGAGGCAGGAGGGGCAGGGATTCTGGATCTCGCTCGCCCTCTGACGAAGGTCCTCGACAGATAGCCATGCCCATACAGCGTAAGTCTTCACCCTGTTGGCGTCGTTCAGCTGTTGTTCGTTTGTCTAGCAGGGGTCACTCAGCAGGGAAGGCTGCCTGGCAGAGGTACAGCTTTCGAGGTCGGTGCGCACGTTTGTTAGCTTGCCGCCGTATTTCGTATCGTAGACTCAGGTAAATTGAACTAGCGTCAAGGTTGTTCGTACTCCAGCAATCTGAGTTGCGGACAGACAATGTTACTGTAAGGTGGTGGGGGTGGATTGGAATGAAGCAGTAGGTCTTGTGGACCCACCCGTTCCCTAGCTCATTTTTTATTCCAGCGTACTTTGGTTTTCGGCGTCACTGTTTTGACCGTGGCCTACTCATCCAATCGTGACACGCGACCGTATGCACACGGAAAGATGCCTCTCTTTCGCACTATGTGGATTTTACAACTTCCGCATATATGCTTCGTGTTCTGAGCTGAACGGTGTACGTACGTCTAATCCAGCTGTTCAAAAGGACAGAGTACGTGGGACACCGTTGCAACATGGTGTCTCCATTTGTCGGCGCGTTTGATTTCTCCCTTTGGTTCAACCAAATTCTCACGAACCGTACCCTGTAAATGGCAGGTGAGAACATCCTGGAACCGTCCAATGCTCCTTTTCATTGCTTCATGGCTCGCATCCGTGCCACCGGAGAACCGAATGGTGACTCCCTATCCCACCTCGGTGTTCACACCATACGAATACATGCTCCTCTCCACCTCTTTTACTATATTATCACCACCTTCGACTGGATTTAGCAAAGCGCCTGTGGCATCGACCAGACTTGACTAGATAGCCGAGTGCTACCCTGCGACGCCATCAAAGTATATAATCGAGAGAAGGCGGTGAGGAAGACAGACAGGAAGGGGATAGACTGCGATTGCGGCGGCCGTGGGACGTCAAACCTTGGTGTCACGAATGAGATGCATTTAGACGTGTTCGGCTTCAGACCCGATCCTGCCATTCACACGTTATTCAAGACTCCGTCCACCGCTAGGAGGGGCGGAGAGCGAGATCATCTCCGATGCGAACGTGGGGAAGGTGTGAGCAAGGTCAGAGATCTGAGGCGCGATATTTTGAGGCATTGCGAGTTGGGAGAATAGACTTTGCGGTAGGCGCGTCTTTCAAGTTGGAGGCCATTGTCTTGATCGCCTGTCAGCCTAGCTTAAGTCTTCCTCGATCGCACTGATGTCGAAACAAACCCCTGAAGCGGTCGCGTCAGACTCGACCATCTCACGATGTCCTCCTTTTTCCAGTATCTATCTGGCCCTCGGTTCGCTTAACCCGAAGACGCGAAATGACTGCGCAGCATCCGCAGGCTATGGCGTTGCTTCAATTACTGGCCCATTCAATGCCGCGACACGCTTTAGGATGATCACGGATCACCGGTAGCAGAAGTAACTTGGTTCTCCACATCACTTCCGCAGCTCTCCCACTGACATAAGGTGGCTAAGGTTGAGTGAGTTATTTGATAAATATTGGGGGGAGGGTGCTGATTTTCGTCATCACCAAATTCTGATTACTCTGCCATCACTCCAAACTTGCAGGTAGGTTGACGTGGCAGTAGATCACACGAGGGTACCATCCCAGAGGAATTCTGCGACGAAAAACGCCTTTACCTTTGAGTTGAGGTCAGCTCAAACGTTGCTGTGGTGTTTCAGCTTCAAGGTTTCCTAGTCGCCACGGGAGGTGATATAATCATCATCACGCAGACCTTAATCGGCCTTCCATAGGCCGCAAACATTATGCACAGCGACTTTTTTCTTTGCATGCCAACGAGATGCTCTTGCATTGCCTTCCGTGACCGCCTCCATCTCGTATCACATAATTGTCGTGCGTTGGTGGATTTGGCGTCGTCCTTTGTTCCGAATGAGTCTTGGAGCAAATAGTCAATACACCGGGGAGCAGATGTAACTACCAGCGGTCCCCAGGGGAACAACTGTCAACCTCCCTCTCTTCGAGTCGACCGTTGATCTTTCTTTGTTGTTAAAACAGTTAGACATTGCTGTTTCTCTCGTATCTGTCATGTCCTCCGACTTACAGCCTGCTTCGGACTTTCTGCAGATGAATGACTTTATGTTCCGTATGTTCACCCTGCCTTTGGCCCAATGACTAATCTCATATTCCAACGCAGTCGTTACCGTTACCGCTGTCGTATATGATTATTGTGAGATGGCCTCTTATGCACGACATCACTCTGAAACTGAAATGATCGTCTTTATTCTACAACTTCAGTCCTCACATTTGCAGGAGAGGGAAGTTACCTTGTTCCGAATACTTATTTGTCGGCTGATGATGTTTACAGATTGACTATGTTTGGGTAACGAAGCAACAATTATTAGAAGCACTGAGTCACTGACAGTCCCACAGCACAGATCCTGGACTTGGGTCTCTACAATCTTTGTTCTAGTACGTACATATTTTTAGGGAATACCTCATCACATGTGTCCAAATTGATGGTTTCGTAGGTCCGATATTTCAGTCTTTGTTGGGCTATGTAGGTCTATGATTGCTGTCATGCATATGAAATTGTACAGCTAACTGTGAATTCATGCTCAAGTTCTAGTACCCTTGGTATGTTCAGATTTAAAATGGAGGACAGTTGAGCTGATCAGATACATTCACAGATGGTACCACATTTGTCCCTGGCCCATCAACAGTCAGTTTGTCTGCTTTGTACCTTGTCTATCATTAATTACCATCTTCTGATAGATGTATGCATCTAAATTCAGATTACAAACTATTGACACTGTATCCATAGGTGTAAGCACTTCTATTGACTTCCACAATATCAGTATGAGACTTGTATATTCTGAAGGTACTGTAATTTCTCTGGTAACTGAGTGGGCATTCCCAATATTCCTTAATGCTGCTGATCATGAGTTACAGCAATCCCTGATTCAATTTCCCCTGACTGTGATTTCAATTACAGTGGTGATGATCTTGCGTGTTTATGCAATGTGGAATAAATCCAAAAGGATCCTTTGTATCCTCCTGTTTATTTACATCCAACAGGTTATTATTTCCTTTGTCATGGTAGGTATCTATGGCAATCCTAACACTGATCTCTCAAGTATGTCTTGAACTAAACTGCATGTTGTTACGACGGCCGGGAGGCTATCGTAATGGGGCCTTCGCTAGACTAAGATGTTGCTTAGAAGGTGACGACGCAGTTAGCACTCAGGGGATTCCTAGGAGTGCACAAGGAGTACCAAGGGGATTCCTCAGTACAGGAGTTGCTGGTGAGGCGACGACGCAGAAGTGCTCAAGGGGATTCCTTAGCACGGGAGAGTGGAGTCGCTGGTGAGGTGACGACGCAGAGGTTCGACTAGAGTTGGACTTGTAGGCCGACAAGGTTCCTTTATGAAGGAAGTACAAGGAGCGGTCACTTAATAGTAGACCGGAGACTTAGGACGACGAGTAAAGGAGAAAGGCTGGGATTGCCTTAGCGCAGATTGAGATACAAGGGTAAATTGAAGGAGGTCTAAGCTAAGGAATCATAGCGTAAAGAAGAGGTTTATATACCCCTGGATACACGCATGGGCCAGGTGCAGAATACCTCGGGATCGGAATAAACCGTGGGATAACACATATGGAATCGGGAGAAGCGCGTATCCTGTGTATCGTAGTGAACCGGGTCAGAAAAGAAGAGAAGTTAGGACATGTGCATGGAGCATGCGAAACACGTGTCCGGCTATCGTGAGAACAATCAATGAAGGCGTGAGACAAGTGGAAGATACCTCCGGTATGGAATAGGTGGAAGCCGGAGGTGGAGAAAAGGAAAGAAGTCCAAGGGATGGGCGAGGGCACGAAGGATTCGTACGCCAGGCTCTGGTAGTACAAGAAGGCTGAGTAACCGTAGCAAATGTAGGAAAGAAAGAAAAGAAATAGAGAGTCGTAACATTACCCCCTTAGTAAGGTCAAGGCTACGACAAAGACGGACTCTGATAAAATTCTAATAGGCGGGTCCACCAACCGGAGAACCGGTGATGTTACCGTATGTGGTGTTGTCCCAGACATCTTCCTGGTCAGAGTAGTTCCGCTCGTAGAGTGAGGATGCGGAGCGGCGGACGCGGTGTGTATTTCTGGGGCTGCGGGGGCGACGTTGATTCCCGGAGGAATTAGAAGACCTGGAGGAAGAGGAAGAGGAGCCAGAAGACATCTGGCGAGGCGGGGGTACATGACAAGGGGGAGGAGATGCGGTACAGTGCCGGAGGAGACACCGAGCGAGAATATGTCCTGGTGCCCAACAGAGGCACGTTGAACATTGATGGAAGGGGCAGTCAATCTTGTAATGCCCGAGACGACCACACTTGTAGCAAGTCTGATGGGCACGAGGGTGGGAGGCAGGGAGGGGGAGCCGACCGTCAGCTCCGGTCCAGGTGGCTTCGATCCACTCCATCATACGAGTTTCTTCGGCAGAAAGCGGGGTGGAGCTGGCCGAAGGCGTGGGAGCAACCGGAGGGTTGGGGGTAGTAATTGGAGTTTCAACTTCGGCGGGGGAGACGGTAGGACGGGCATGATGTCTAATACGGTCTTGCTCTAACTCTAAGGCAATATGAAGCTCGAGGGTGAGAGGACGAGTCTGGGTGGTGAGCTCAAGGAGGTAATGACGGAGGTCCTTGAGAAACGTAAGCATGCCGAGTTGGTGGAGTACAATAAGGAGGCGGCATTGAATCTCTCTGGCATCATGATGAATAAAGTGTGCGACATGAGTATGCGTGGGGTCAGCGGCGGGGATGTGGGCCATGGCGATGACATTGAGGTTGGAGAGGTATGCGGTATACAGCGCATACAGAGGGGAGTTCACGTCTAGATAACAGTCTACGGCCGTGGCGAGGCCGGGATCTGTAATGAGCTCGGTGAGCTTGCAAATTTCGAAGATGGTGGGGGGACTGTCGGAGAGACAGTATGTGGAGGTAGGGACGTCTACTGAAAGTATGGGTGCTTCAGCAGCGACTGGAGAAGCAACGAGAGGCTCCACAGGAGGAGTACTAGGACGTTGTTCAGTAACATCAGGAGCAGGAACAGGATCATGGGGTACAAGTGGGGAACTGTTATAATATGAACATTTTCAAACATTTTCGGACTTCAACTTTTCACTTTCCAAGTCACGTGATCAGTGCACGTGACCGTGGGAACCAGCACATGACTAGGTCTAGAACCTATGATGTCATACCTCATGGTATCCATGACCTTTTAATTTCCGCTCTTCTCACACTGCCTCTTTAATCTCCGCTTCCTCCTTTCCCGTGCCTGACTTCTTTACTTAGTCTATCTATGGTAGTTCCTCCCACGCATAGCATGGTCTGTGCGTGCGCCTGTAACATATATAAGGTAGACACTTGCGACTGGA
>QFEM01002009.1:0-11842 GCA_003316205.1 Boletus bicolor
GACTTGTGTAGCCTGCGAGGTAGCTCGAGCCTTGTGGATCTTCGTCGTTCGCGATAGGATCATAACATTGCCAACTGGCAGATGGAAGCCGGTGTCCTTACCTACCAAGGACGTGTCTACATTCCCGCCGACGATGCCCTTCGTCATTCTATTTTACAGCATTGCCATGGTCACAAGACCGCCAGCCACTCCGGGTTCCTCAAGACCCGCCAGCTTGTCGCCGTGGAGTTCTGGTGGTCTGGTCTTGCCTCCTATGTCCACCGATACATTGAGGGCTGTGCCACATGCCAACAGTCCAAATCCAACACTCACCCCTCCACCCCACCCTTTGTTCCTATTAAATCCTCCACATCTCGCCTGTTCCAACAGATCTCCTGTGATCTGATCACCGACCTGCTGGCATGGATTCCCTCCTGGTTGTGGTAGACCATAGGCTTACTAAGGGGGTAATTCTATGCCCCACCAAGAAAACCATCACCACCGAAGGGGTCGCCGACCTCTTTTTCCACAAAGTCTTCCTTCACTTCAGACTCTACAACAAAATCGTCTCCGATTGTGGTCCCCAATTCGCCAGCGCCTTCACCTGAGAACTCAGGCAGCTCCTCAGATACAACCTTGCCCTTTCCACCACTTACCATCCTCAGACTGATGGCGAAACAGAACATGTCAACCAAGAAGTCAAGACTTATCTCTGTATCTACTGTGGATCCAACCCAGGGTCATGGGCTGACTCTATTTCCCATGCAGAATTCGCCCATAATCACCACCCTCACTCTGTTATCAGGAAATCCCCGTTCTTCTTGATGATGGGTTACAAACCCCATGCCCTACCATCCATCATCTCCGATTCTTCCCTTCCTGCCGTAGACTCCCAGCTTAAGGCTTTCACCACCGCTCGCGACGAAGCCCTCACCGCCCATGAACTCGCATGCCAAACCATGGCCACACGAACCTGTCGTTCATTTAAACCCTTTGCCCTAGGAGATAAGGTCTGGCTTGAGGCCAGGAACCTCAAACGCTCTATCGCCAACCCGAAATTCGCTGCAAAACAGGAAGGACCTTTTACCATCACAAAGGTACTATCCTTGATCATGTATCAACTCCAACTCCCAAAGACCTGGAAAATTCACCCGGTCTTCCATGCCTCACTTCTTACACCCTACCGTGAGAATGATACCCACGGACCTAATTACCCTCAACCTCCTCCAGATCTTATAGAAGGCGAAGAAGAATATGAAATCAAGAAAATCGTACGACATCGCAGAACCAAGGCTCGCCATTCCTTCCTGATCCGATGGAAGGGATATTCCACCAAAGAAGACTCATGGATCCCTGAACAGAACTTGAAGAATGCAGACTCCGCCCTCCTTGAGTATAAAGCCCTGTTCCCTTCCGTCTTCTCTCCATCCACCTAACCACTGTGACCATTGAATTCACCCCCACTGACCAGATCCCCACCATCACTGTCGGTGAACTCCTCTCTCGCCACTACCAAGTATCACCCCTCACCATTCCGTCCCCACCCAAAGAAAATCAAACCCTATTCCCCAAAAACTTAGAACCCCACCATGCTGAAGACCTTGATTTGCCTCCTGCTTTACTTTGTTGGGAACCTTGTTCCCCACTTGTATCCCATGATCCTAGTCCCATACCTGACATTGCAGAACAACGTCCTCTTACTCCTCCTGTGGAGCGTCTCGTCACTTCTCCAGTTAATACTGAAGCTCCAATACTTTCAGTAGATGTACCCACCACCACATACTGCCTCTCCGACAACCCACCCACCGTCTTCGAGGTTTGTGAGCTCACTGAGCTCATCACAGATCCCGGCCTTGCCATGGCCATGGACTGTTACTTGGATGTATCATCCCCTCTTTACGCACTGTATAGCACTTACCTCTCCAATCTTAACATCATTGCCATGGCCCACATTCCCACCGCAGACCCAACATGCATCCACGTTGTGCATTTCATCCATCACAATGCGAAGAAGACCCAGTGTCGTCTTTTTATTGCCCTCCACCAGTTAGGTATGCTGACATTCCTTTGGGATCTTCGTCACTACCTCCTCGCCCTGGCTACCCAAACCAGGCCCATCACCGAAGAGCTCCACCATGCCTTAGCCGAGGAACACAGCCGAATAGCCCAGCACGCCCATCCTACTATTACCCTCGCCGAAGTCAAACAAACCGTCATCGCCTCTGGACCTCTGGCCGCTCCTACTCCATCCACCAGCACCACTCCCCTCTCCGCTGAAGAAATCTGCATGATGGAGCACATCGAAGCCACCTGGACTGGTGCTGACAGTCGTCTCCCTCTTCCATCCACACACTCCCACACCCACCAAACCTGTTATGAGTGTGGCTGCCTCGGGCATTTCAAAATTGATTGCCCTTTCCATCAGTGTTCTTCATGCCTCCGCTGGGCTCCTGGTCACATCAATGTTTGAAAATGTTCATATTATAACACTACCCCCTTTTTAGGACTTGAATTCCAGGCGAGTTGTGAAAGGAACAGTTTCGGTGAGGTTTTCATAAGGAGAAAAGAGAGATGCGAATGTGGAAACAGTAATTCCATGGAGTTTGTGAGGAGCAGAAGGATTTTGTTTATGGAAATCGGCTATGGCCAGAGGGGCAGTGTTAATGATATCAGCTGACTCCCAAGTACGATCTGTTTCATCGTATCCTCTCCAATGTACCAAGTACTCCAGTTTCCGATTTTTTAGACATGAAGCAGCGATGAATTCCACCTCAAATTGTTCTTCCCCTTCTTGATCAACTTCAATGGCATCGGGACGGACTTTGGGCTGTCCTGGTAAAGTTTCCCTATAAGGTTTGACGCGAGAGATGTTAACTGTGGGATGGATTTGCACAGTGCAGGGAAGTTTTAATGTGATGGCATTAGGAAGAACCGTGGAGATTGCAAAGGGTCCAATCCATTTTTGAGTTAATTTCTTTGCCGTATATGGGAGGTTTAATTTATTGGTAGAAAGCCAGACTTGCTGGCTGACGGAATACTCCAGGGCTTCTGAACGTCTCTTCTCTGAAGCGGCGACCATTCTATTGCATGACTCTTCTAAAGCCGCTTCTATCTCCTTATGGGAACGACCTATTTCTCCTGCAAAGCCAGCCAATTTCCCTTCAAAACCCATGCAAGGGGCGTAATTTCAAGTGACGTTGAAAGGAATATCACTGGTGGCAGTGGTAACAGTGTTATTGTGGGAGAATTGGGCCATTTTCAACCAATCCGCCCAGTTGTGCTGCTTTTTTCCTACATAAGCGCGGAGATACTGTTCCAAATCTCAATTAACGCACTCCAAACACATGCCAATTTGAAAGCCTTGGGATCATGCCATAGATCTCAAGCCAGACTTCGTTCTGAAGAAGGGTCGAGTAATTCCCCTATCAGATATTGAAATGGACGAGGTTCGCACCTTCATCGACAAGGAACTCAAGAAGGGATATATTAAACCTTCAAAATCTCTGCAAACTTCCCCAGTCTTCTTTATTCCCAAAAAAGACAGCAAAAAGCATATGATAATGGACTATTGGTATTTAAATGAGGGTACCATCAAAAATTCCTATTCTCTTCCTCTAATTCCACAGTTAATTGATTGGCTCAAGAATGCCAACATGTTTACAGCCCTAGATCTTTGATGGGGTTATAACAACGTGCGAATCAAAGAAGGAGACGAATGGAAGGGTGCCTTTGTTACACCCATCGGTGCTTATGAACCAATGGTAATGTATTTCGGGATGACCAACTCACCCCCTACTTTCCAACAAATGATGAATGACATCTTCAACAACATCTATGCAGTAGTTATAATTTATATCGACGACTGTATGATATTTACATTGAAAAAGACCAAGGAGGAACACGAGGAGGTAGTTAAGGAGGTTCTATGTTGTTTATGTGACAATGATCTCTACGTAAAACCCTCTAAGTGTTTCTTCTCCAAAGATCAGGTGGACTTTCTCAGTATGGTAGTATCTAAAAAGGGGGTGGAAATGCAAGAAAAGAAAGTTTCTGGAGTTATGGACTGGCTGGTTCCTACTTGGCTAAAGCAGCTCCAAGTTTTCCTCGGACTTTGTAATTATTATAGGTGTTTCATTTCAGGCTTTGCTGAAGTTGCACGCCCCTTGAACAATCTTACCAAGAGAGACGTTCCATTCACATGGGGTTCCAACCAGCAAGCAGCATTTGAAGCTCTGAAACAGAAGTTTACCACGGCTCCCCTTCTCGCTTATTCAAATTGTGACCAAGAAGTTAGGGTTGAGACGGATGCTTCGGATATTGCCATGGGAGCTATACTCTCAACTCTTTGCAGCAATGGTAACTGGAGGCCTATCGCCTTCATCTCTCATTCTTTTGATAGCGCTGAGCGCAACTATCCTATTTATGATAAGGAACTTTTAGCGTTGATTTGAGCGCTGGAAGAGTGGTGCCACTATCTTATTGGTCGTGAACGGTTCAATATCTGGACTGACCACAAGAACTTGGAGTATTGGAAGAAGCTGCAAATGCTTAGCGGTCAGCAAGCCCGATGGCATGTGGTTCTGCAGGAGTTTAATTATGTTTTCGTCTATAAGCCCGGTGCTTCAAATGGTCAGGCTGATGCGCTCTCTCGACACCCGGACCATGGGGAGGCTGTGCAGGATCACAATGCCAATATTATGGTCCTACCTCCCTCCATTTTTATTAATTCTGTTGCTTTGTCTTTGGATTTTTATTTGGAGTTGGAATCCGAATCTGCCTCCATGGGGGTGGATGTGGTTGACAACTTCCTTTTTGATTCTACTATGAACATTTTCAAAAATAACAAAAACAAAGTTTTCATACCTCCTTCTCTTTGCACCCATCTACTTACCTTATGTCACGATTCCCCTGTCGCTGGTCACGGCAGTCATGCCAAGACCATTCATACTCTTACTCGCTATTTCTCATGGCCTGGCGTCACCAAAGACATTAAATTATATGTGGACAGCTGCCAAGTGTGCGCCCTCATGAAGGGTAAGCAAAAGGCACCAGCAGGAAAAATCATGCCTCTTCCCACTGCAAAGCATCCATGGGAAGATCTTTCTGTAGATTTCATTACAGGTCTACCCAAATCACATTCTTTTACGGCTATTTGCGTTGTCGTTGATCGCTTCTCCAAAGAAGTAGTCTTTATTCCTACTACGGATACTTGTTCTTCCGCGGATTTAGCTGCACTTTTTAGGGATCATGTTTGGTGTATACACGGACTCCCTTCTTCACTCGTTTCAGATCGTGGACCCTAGTTTGTGTCTGCTTGCTGCCCCCTTTGCCATCGTACCCCGTCCCCTCCTCCTCATCGTGTTCCCCCTCCACGACAGTCATCCTCCAGTTCTTCTTCATCTAGATCCTCCGGCTCTTCTGGAACCCCACGCCACCCTTACGGTCCTTGCCATACTCGCCACGTATGGTGTTCCCTCTTCCCGATCTATGAATGCAACTACTCAGACCAAGAAGACGTCTGGGATGACACCGCCTATGGCAACATCACTGGATCCCCGGTCGGTGGACCCGTTCTCTATTAGAAACAAGTTTTGTCTTCGTTGTAGCCTTGACCTTACTAAGGGGGTAATGTTACGACTTCTCTTTTCTTTTCTACATTTGCTTCGTCTACTCAGTCTACTTGTACTACCAGCGCCTGGACCACGTATCCTTCGTGTCCTCGCCCATCCATTGGACTTCTTTCCTTTTCTCCGCCTTTGGCTTCCTATTGCTCTATACTGAAGGTGCATTCCCTTTGTCTCACAACCTCGTTGATTATCCCACAATAGCCGGACACATGCTTCACACGTTCCATACATGTGTCCATTTCTCCTTCTTTCTTCTTTGATCCTTACTGTTACAATACACAGTATACACACTTCTCCCAATTTCATACACATTATCCCACAGTTTATTCCGATCCCATGTTATTCCGCACCTGGCCTGTGCGCGTATCTCCAGATATATAAACCCCTTCTTTTACAATAGGATTCCCTAGCTTAGACCTCCTTCGAGTTATCTCGAGTACCTGCTCTTGTACCTCGCCTCTGCTAGGCAATCTACGCCTATTCTCCTCTGTCAGGAATTCTCTAAGTCTCTGGTCTACTTTTGAGTGACTGCTCCTTGTTCTTCCTTCTATAAGAAATCCTTGTCGGCCTATGGGTATCTACCCCAGTCAAACCCTTGTCCTTGTCAGCCTACGAGCTTCCGCTCTAGCCAAACCCTTGTCCTTGTCAGCCTATGAGTTCCCACTCTAGCCGAACCCTTGTCACTCGCACGTAGGGAAGACCCTAGTGTGCACAACCTTCGTCTCATACATAGGGAAGACCCTAGTGTACACCACTTTGTGTGCCTGTAGAAAACCCCCAGGTGCTACTGTGTCATCGCTCTCCAAGCGACTCCTTAGCTCGCGAAGGCCCCATTACTGTTACGAACTATCGCGAATGACAGAAAGACCACAAGGCTCGATGAGCTCACAGGCTACACAAGTCCTGATGAGTAAAGAATAGAGATGCAGGAGAAGTGAGGATGGAGGTAGTCGCTTCCGGTTGATGCAGGCCTACAATCAGGAACAAGTCCCAAAGGCAATGACCAGTAAAGCAAACAACAAGTGGATTAGACTGGGGATTCCAGTCACAAAGTATCTAGCTTATATATGTTACAGGCGTGTGCACAGACCATGCTATGCGTGAGAGGAACTACCATAAATAGACTAATGGGAGAAGCTAGGCACAGGAAAAGAAGTAGTGGAGATTAAAGGGGCTGTGTTAGAAGAGCGGAAATTAAAGAGTCGTGGATGCCATGAGGTATGATGTCATTGGTTCTAGACCTGGTCACTTGCTGGTTCCCACGGTCACATGCACAGATCATGTGACTGGAAAGAAGAAAAGTTGAAGTCCGAAAATGTTTGAAAATGTTCATATTATAACAATTATGATAGCCTCCCAGCCATTGTACCAACTTTGTCATCTATGTCTGCAAGGATATCTGGTCCAATGCCATGAACATCAAGTGCATACTGATAAGTAGATGCATGCTGTACACCAAGATGTGTTTCAGCATATGTAAGGAAACGAGCAAGATGAGATGGTGATGGTATACATAATAATTACAGAGTCCGAGGAAACCTTGGAGCTGCTTTAGCCGAGTAGGAACCGGCCAGTCCATAACTCCAGAGACTTTCTTTTCCTGCATTTCTACCCCCTTTTTAGATACAACCATTCCGAGAAAGTCCACTTGATCCTTTGAGAAGAAGCATTTGGAGGGTTTTACGTAGAGGTCATTATCGCATAAGCGATGCAGAACCTCTTTAACCACCTCCTCGTGCTCCTTCTTGGTCTTTTTCGACATAAATATCATACAGTCGTCGATATAAATAATTACTACTGCATACATGTTGTTAAAAATATCGTTCATCATCTGTTGGAAGGTTGGGGGTGAGTTGGTCATCCCGAAATACATCACCGTAGGTTCGTAGGCACCAATGGGCATAACGAAAGCGCCCTTCCATTCGTCTCCTTCTTTGATTCGTACATTATTGTAACTCCAACGAAGATCTAGGGCTGTAAACATGTCGGCATTCTTGAGCCGATCAATTAACTGTGGAATTAGAGGGAGAGGATAGGAATTCTTAATAGTACCCTCATTCAAATAACGATAGTCCATAACCATGCGCTTCTTGCCATCCTTTTTGGGAATGAAGAAGACGGGGGAGGTCTGTGGAGATTTAGAAGGTTTGATATATCCCTTCTTGAGTTCCTTGTCGATGAAGGTGCGAACTTCGTCCATTTCAATATCCGATAGGGGGATTACTTGACCCTTCTTTGGAACGAAGTCCGGCTTGAGATCTATGGCATGATCCCAAGGCTTTCGGATAGGCATGCGTTCGGACTCTTTCTCCGAGAACACATCCAAGAACTCGTGGTACGTTTCTGGAACCTGTTCTTTTAGCCCTTCCTCTATCGTACGTAAGGTGGCAGGCGAGCAACCATGAATCGGGGGTCCGAGCCCCATAATTTTACAGTACTGCGTACAACGAGGGAAGGAAATGGTTTGAAGGGTCCAATCGATGACAGGGTTGTGGCAGTAAAGCCAATCATACCCAATGATCATCCGATGTGTCCCGATCTTCGAAATGTAAGCATCTATGGTTTCGAAGTGTCCGGCAATTTCTACAACCAAAGTAACCGCATGCTGAATTTGGCCAATTGCTCCTTCAGAGCCGTCTGCGTTATGTATTTTTATGGGATTTTCTAGAGTGTAAAAGGGAATGCCGTGACGACGAACATAATCGTGATCGATAAAAGTGTGAGAAGCTCCTGAGTCCAAGAGAGCTTTGAACTGGTATGCTTCCCACTGGCCATTCCACATACATCTTACGACTGTCTCAAGCGAGAACTCTCCGCCGAATGACAAAGTCGATGTACGGTGCATCGTGACCTTGAGGGGTTTATAAATAGAAGATATTTTTTGTTGTTTTGTCAGGGAATTAAGCACACTATTATTAAACTCCGGTGCTGCGCTCAATTGAGATGCCCTAACGGAGGAACAAGAAAGACTACGTAGTACAGATGATAGATCGGAAATCGGAAAATTGGAATCTGAACAAGAAGAAAAAGAAGAAGAAAATTCAGGCACATGAACACCCTCAACGTTCATGCGCTGTTGCCTGTTAAAGCCTCAGCCATGTGGTGCTTGGCCTCAGTCTCAAACTTGTCCCGATAGAAAGCTTTGGCTTCCTCCGAGATAAACGATCTGTGATCGGCATTTGGAGTTTTGGCTGCCGAGGCCGGTGGAGTGGGAAGAGGTCATCCTGGATAATGATTGACTACTTGTGACTGGGCATAAACACCGGGGGTCATAACATATTGACTGGTGTTGTAGTCCCAAACCCATTGCTGACGCTGCTGGGGGCGGAAAGGATGACGGTTGGGGTTAGAGGGGCAATCGGGCTTAATGTGACCTGGCTTTCCACAGAGGAAGCAAGTCCTCGTGTCATTCATGGAAGCGGGTGCAGCCTGCTGTACGCCTATCTCCATTGGGGCCCCTCGGCCTGGTTGGGTTCCATACTGGGTAAACTATGGACAGGAGGAAGGAGGTGCGGGAGGTGTGGGATAACATGATTGAGAGTGGGGGATAAAATGGGAGTTGGAGGGGGGACCTCGCTTGATCGCAATTTGCTCGTAAGCCCTACCAATTGCTCGGTAAACGCTAACTTGGTCATCATAATCAAGGTCCCCACTTGGCCGATTTAACTGAGCCCTTTCGTAAACATGGTAATCAACCGCCTTCTTTAGGAGGGTAACTGCGTGGTAATCCTCTATATCTGACTCTCGTTTCAAGACCTCAAACCTTTGCAGGAAGAGATCTATTGGGTGCCCATTCTGCTTCAAGCCTTCTAATTTTCGGAGGGACTCGTGACAGAGAACGTCGATGCGGAAATAAAGCTTGATTTCATCCTGGAGGACCCCCCAAGAGGGCCAGGCCGAATCTCCTCGTTTGCCCGTAACAGTTCCGTGTTCATCAATGGTATTCTCGTCCTCTCAATTGAGATACCTCTCAAGGGTGATTTGGGCGAAGCCCTCAGCCTTCTTCTCAAACCGAGAGAGCACTGCAACTGCTCGGAGTTTGTCGGACCTCCATTTTTGGGCGTCAACCCAAAGACGTAACTTGACCCACCACAATCACCAAGTTCCCCGATCACCATCCCATTTCTCAGGATTGGCAATCTTCTTTGTAACATTATTTTTCTCGGATTCAATGTTTAGGGCGGCGATGCGCCTTACGAGGTCATCTAAGTCCACCTCCACCATATTTGACTACTGGACGAAGTACGGCTCTTGGGCAGAGATAGGGGCGGAAGTGATCGTAGAAGTAGTGGCGACCTTCAAAGTCGAAAATGGGAAGATGGCGTTCAAGCCATAGTTGATCGAGGCGACATTGGTAAACTTTTCGAGTATGAGTGCGAGGGAGAGGAAGTAAATGGAGATTATCAAGGCGAATGTTTCGGTCTTGAATGAAGTCAACAGGGAGATGGTCGTTTGGATCCAGGATGGTCTTCTTTCACCTCCTTACTGTGCGGACTAGATCCACACTCTGGGGAGACTACGCAGATGAGGTCGGAGATGATAGGGAAGTGATGATACCATCGTCTTCTTCAGCAAATTTATACTGACTACGAGATTTTCTAAACAAGAACTACTGGCTCAGCCACCGGCAGCACGACGGCTGTGATCCGATGTCGCCCTGTGCAAACGTGGCACGACCCACGTGCAGTATTACCTCACAAGAGGGACTTTGAAATTTCTATCTAACACGACAAAAGCATGCCAGCTAAGGCACACCCTAAAGGCACAGGCGTAATGAAAAGAAAAGTCACGGAAAGCTCCGGCGGGCGTCCCTTAGCTCTGGAATCCGAGCGTTGTGTATGACAGTCTAATCCAAGTGTTATGACTCTTATCGCGAACGACAAAGAAACCACAAGGCTCGACGTCTCGCAGGCTACACGTGTCCTGGCGACAAAAGAAAAGAGGATGGAGGAGAAGTCCGGATCCGGTTGATGCAGGCCTACAAGAAGGAACAAGTCCCTCAGGCAATGACCAGTAAAGCAAACAACGAAGTGGATTAGACTGGGGATTCCAGTCGCAAGTGTCTACCTTATATATGTTACAGGCATGTGCACAGACCATGCTATGCGTGGGATGAACTACCATAAATAGACTGATAGGAGAAGCCAGGCACAGGAAAAGAAGTAACAGAGATTAAAAGGGCAGTGTGAGAAGAGTGGAAATTAAAAGGATGCAGGTACCATGAGGTATGATGTCATTGGTTCTAGACCTAGTCATGTGCTGGTTCCCATGGTCACGTGCACTGATCACGTGACTGAAAAGGTGAAAAGTTGAAGTTCGAAAAGTTTGAAAATGTTCATATTATAACAGTATTCATTTCCACTTCCTTCTTTTCATTTCTGTTATCCCTAACCCTTTCATATCTGTTTATTCCCATGACATACTTCTATCTCCTTGGTATTTCTACATTATGTCATACCCTACACCCTTTTCCCTATACTCATGTATACTTTCCCATGTACTAGTATTCTAGTATATATATGGCCCTTGGATGCTGGAATCACTAGTTCAATTCTAGTTGTCTTTTGTTACGACGGCCGAGAGGCTATCGTAATGGGGCCTTCGCTGGACAAGGATGTCGCTTGGGGGCGATGACGCAGTTAGCACTCTGGGAATTCCAAGGAGCGCACAAGGGAGTACTCAAGGGGATTCCTTAGTACGGAATACAAGGAGTCGCTGGTGAGGCGACGACGCAGAGGTGCTCAAGGGGATTCCTTAGCACGGGGACGAAGGAGTTGCTTGGAGAGCAACGACGCAGAGGTTTGACTAGGGTTGGTACCCGTAGGCTGACAAGGGTTCCTTTTATGAAGGAAGTACAAGGAGCGGTCACTTAATAGTAGACCGGAGACTTAGGACGACGAGTAAAGGATAAAGGCTGGGATTGCCTTAGCGCAGATCGAGATACAAGGGTAAATTGAAGGAGGTCTAAGCTAAGGAATCGTAGTCGTAAAAGAAGGGTTTATATACCCCTGGATACGCGCACGGGCCAGGTGCGGGATAACACAGGAGTGGGATAAACTGTGGGATAACGCGTATGGAATCGGGAGAAGCGCGTATCCTGTATATCATAGTAAGTCGGAACGGAGAAAGAAGAGAAGCATGGAACACGTGTATGGAACGTGTGAAGCACGTGTCCGACTATCGTGGGATAATCAACGGAGGCGTGAGACAAGTGGAAGGTACCTTCGGTATGGAAC
>QFEM01002014.1:0-15678 GCA_003316205.1 Boletus bicolor
TGGAGGTCTCCTGTGGACCCAGCCTGGTGCAGGTTCTTGGGATTCAGTCTTTACCCTCTATTGGACCTTCAGTCCAACTATTGGACCTTCAGTCCAACTATTGGACCTTCAGTCCAATAGCGAGCTCTTGAGCTCGTATTTCAATAATGAGCAAGATGTGGATAACCACGCGAGAGAACTATGCATGAGAACAAACAACAACAAACAAACAAAACCGCACATGCGTTGGCGACGAACAACAAATATGATGTGGATAGGATAACAATATCGTAGCAAGACGTACAAGAATAACCAGCAGGCGGAGTCGTTCAAGAATCGCACTGTTTGCTCGCCATCGCGGCATCAGTGTACAGCGCGAATAGGATAATGTGACACCATGGGAAGGTAACTGAGAAGGACGAACCTAACGCGGTGTATGCTAGTAATAAAGTAAGTATGTCCTCAAATTTGACGAGGTTAGGCTTTTGACCGTGAGGTCAGTGGACCAGCTTTCAATCCCCTGCCAGAGCGACCAGTTACTCCACAGACCTACAACCTTCGTCTAGTGTTTTTCACAGGGTCGGTTATTCACGCATAGATGGTCAGTACACACGATTTCTCATTAGCAACATTCGGCTCACCTATGAGTCAGGTGTGCCAGCAGCCAGTGTCATAAAGGCTTGGGGCTGTAAACGGTCTGACCAGTTCGCAAGGATTACAACAGGTACTTAGTACTGTATCAGGAATACGTTACTCAAAGCTAGCGCGGCTCATGCAGCAACACCTCTTTGTCCTCTTCTCTCCACCTTCTCACTGTCGCGGCTATGGATGGGATATCCGGCACCGCAGCCATCGTCGGACTAGTGCAAGCCAAGACACAAGTCACTACTGCCCTCGGTCGAGTCCTCACGTGCAAAGCTTCTCAATCAAATACGGTTGACATCCGCCGCAGAGAAAGCGATGAGAGGGTGGTGCAGAATCTTTCGCGTTCGTTGCGTGCACCGGTGCTACAGGCTCTGATAGACGAGTGGTTTAAAGACGAAGGCCCTCCAACCAACTTGAACCAAGTGCAAGGCAGAGCTAGAGAAATTGTCAGGTCGGCTCAAAGGCCAAGCTGAAAACAACAAGTACAAGAGATGGGCGAAGAAGATCGCTTGGCCCGCCAAGGAAGACAAGATACACGCCCTACTTTTATGGCATTCTATCGTTCGAAATCTTGTGAACTTTTGAGTGAGTGCGGTCAATGAGTGGCGCTGTTAATAGTGTTACTAGCAACATCATCGAAAGCAGGGAAGCAAGGTACAAGAATACTGAATCTGCTACTGCGAAATGTGAGTACTTATATTGGCTGAGCAGTATTGTCCAGGATGGCTTGAAGCTCATGTTTCGTATAGCCGAGCCACTATTGCGGTTGTACGGGTTTGACATAACCATGAATCCACTCTCCGACAGCGACACCAGATAACGTTTAACTGGTCGTTCAAGGAAGTCACCAGTTGTACATTGACTGGCGCAAGGGTTCGACAAAGTTCGTTTTTGCACCATCACCACTCCCCTGCAGTCCGAATTTACATAATACACTGCCCGAAGGTACCCAAATTTCTTTGCTTGGATTGAAATTTATATTAGACGGCCAGGTGCGACCTTTCACTGGCCGACCTCTTTCCCCTGGGACACGGCCCCTCTGAACCACCCACGATCGAGTTCGACGTGTGGGATGAGTCCACCCCTGCTCTACAATTAAACGGGAGACAGCGACTGATGGTCGGAGACTTGCTTCCAGGAGACACTCAGCGTGGAGGTTAGCAAACTGCGAATCCTTCAATGACTATCTCGTACTCGAATTTTTCCAGGTCGAAGTGTACTATACGATGAGCCCCGCTTCGCGAGTAGCTTCCAAAGACCTCTAAAGTAGTACCTGTGGCTCTACATACACACGATTAATGGACCTCCTTTCTCTCAAAGTTACCTCGATCTTCGCCATGTATGCTTTTCTACAGTCATGACTTGAATGGAATCCCCTCTAACTTGCTGTCTTCCTCGAACTCTCACGCTTTCTCCCCTCTCCTCTGTCTTGCACTCTAAGATCGTCGGCATACAAAAAGGTAACTAGACAGTGATTAATCTGCACACAGTGCACCAACCCGGCAGACAATCCTGAACACTTCGGAGCAGATTCTCGACTCGACGGATGTTCGCATCACTCGCCGTTTGCCCGCCATCGTGCAAGAAACACACGCACCCTGCACTCTGTACACTCGTGAAGAATCCCGTAGTACACCTCTCTTTCGCCTGTCAACATTTCAACGTTCAACATTCATCAATTGCGTGCTTCTGTCATATATCATACAGTAAAACGAAAACACAAAAGCACGATCAACAAGAAAGTAAAGTGCAAAGTCGTAGGTGAGATCGGGCGGCATAACGACAATGCAAAATGTGCGTGAGCACACGTCATTCCCTCAATATTACTAAAACACGAACAATAAAGCAGTAAAAAAAAAAGACAAGAACCAAAAAAAAGGATGCGAGCGTCTGAACAAGACCCAAGCAATAACAATAAGATTGACAAAGACTCAAAAGAACAGAAAACAAAAACGAAGAAGGAAAAAGTGCCATGACATGTACCAAGATGCGCGCCTTTCTATCACTGCGGTGGAAACTGCATTGGGCTAAACCCCGGATATGCACCATACTGTCCGCTAAACGAGCCCAAAGGACGCGTCGGCCGAGGCTGCGCATATGCACCCGCGCCCGTCGAAATCGTCGGACGAGGTTGAGGCGACCGGCTTCCAGAACCCACGCTCACGCTCGGCGCACCATGTGCATGAAACACCCCAGACGCATTCTAAAAGGACAGAAGCACATGAGCACCATCGTCCCGGAAACACACTAAAAATAGAACGAATGGAAGGGACCACGCACCGCGCTGATCGGGGACCGGCCGGACATCCGACTAGATAACGAAGAAGAGGACGACGACCGGCTTGGCGCGTCTCCAACAGACAGGTAGCTCGGCGGATCAGGGTAAAACGATGCGGTTCCTGTTCCTGTTCCTGCTCCCGCTCCCACAGGACTAGGTCGGTTCACGACGCTTGCCGTCAGCCCATCTCGGACAGTCGTCATCGTCATATAATCCGGTACACGCTGTGATCCGGTGCGTCTGGACACAGTCGCGTTTGTAGACGGTGGATCCGGAGGTTTGAGGGGGCTGCAACAAGGGTTGCGTTCCCCCGAAACAGTATACGTCGTTCGTGTCCCAGACCCAGGCCCAGACCGGCCACTACACCGTTGGTCGCATTCACATCCCTGACAGCATCCACAACATTGTGCCGGGCAGGAACACGTGCCGCTCGGGCAATTACACCGGCCAAGACAGCGTGCGTCCGCCAAAGACGGATGTTGGGTCGAGCGCGTGTGACTGGGATGGGAATTGGAATTGGAATTGGAAGTCGCATTGTGGTTCGGATTCAGATTCGGAGTCGAAGGGAGGAATGCAGCGACCGGGTTCATCGACAATTCATATGGACTAAAACCGGTTAGCATTCCCACCGCATTCGCCGCGTTGGCTGTGGGCGATGCAGATATCTGTCTCAGCCACTCTTCAAATTCCCGCGTTTGAGAGTCCGAGGTAGAGTCACTGCTTGGCGGCACGGAGCTTGGCGGCAACGAGAGGATGGTACAGTCCAGACAAAATGAGCATGACGTGGGGTTCGTACATGCTGCGTATGCGCTACCCGGTGGAATGGGTGCATTGCTGTGGAGGCTGCATCCCGGGCACCGACAGGAGTCGCCACAAGTACATGGGGAGGGAAAGACACCCGATGCAGCCTGACACGCATCAAACCCAGATTGCGTGCCTGGAATCATATTTTGCTGAACAGGCGGATGATGACGCACTGGTGACGCACGTATGTCTCCCGTCTGAGAGACCGGTTTGGTCTCGTAGTGATCTGGCGTGTGGATATGCTCATAGGCTCGGCCATATGGACTGAAATACATGTTTTCGTGCGTGTGGTGGCGGTTACTATGGGTATGTGGTATGCTGGAAGAGGGGTCATGGAGTGGGCCATCATTGTGGGGAGGGCGAGGGAGAACGGGCCGAAGCTCGGCGATGCGGGCGAGGACGTGGGAAGAAAGTGGCGGGGGAGGATCCTTGGCACCATGCGATGATTCCGCATGATGATGATGATGGGGGTGCTGATGTTTCTCCACTCTGACGACGTCTTGGTGGTGAACAGAGGGGCGACGCCGGCCAGGAGGCTTGCGAGGTATGCAACAGTCGCATTGTTCACCTTTGTTACACCTACAGCCGTTAGGAGACGTTTCACCTTGTGAAAAGTCAATAGTGTAGATGGGGGTGGTCAAAGGACGGCGTGTCGAGCCTACCACTATGGTCAGAATCAACTGATCCGTCAGACACTGGGGGCAATATAGCGATCGCTTCCAGGTCTTCGGGCAGACCGTGCGGAAACGCAGCGAGAACCGGCAGTTTGGTTGCCCCTGAAAATCCCAACGAATGAGGGAGGAACAAGGTGAACCAGACCAACATGCCAAAAGACCAACAAATGCCCACCTTTTTTAGGGTGGGACGACTCCGAGACAGTGTTGAGGGACATTTCTTGAGTACCACATAGACATTTCACGTGCACTTGTTTCGTTTTACGAAGTTCTCTGCAGTGCTCGCACTGCGTGACAGGACGACCCTTTTTCTTAATTTCGAACAAGGGACGATCGGTGTGTTTGCAGGCTGAGGACCGATGTCCCTTTATGCACGTTTCACTGCGGCGATCCAACCAGCATTGATGAAATGTGGAGAGGAATAAGATAGATGTGGGGACCTACCACGCGTACTTCTTATCGCTGACGAGAACCTGTGGGGAGACAGGGTGGGGGTAGGTGCGATGAGCGCCGAGAACGACGATGAGGACATACCATTGTGAGAGGGGGAGTGATGACAGGAATTATGGGAGAGTGCTGGCTTGGGCACGCCCAAACGGAATGGTGGTCAAACACCACCCGCGACGTCGAGCGTACGAACTATGAGCTACAGACCATCGAGACAGACGGTGGCTAGAGGGTATTTAAACACCATGCAAAAGATGGTGAAAAAAAAAATTTAAAAGAGGACGGTGTTGACGATCGTTGACAGGACCGAATACAAGTGGCCCTTCTCTTTATTTAATCGCACTGGATTTGTGGATTCTCAGCCACTGGATCTAAATAGGTACAAAGGAATGTGACATAAGTGATCGTGATCGTGACAGCGGGGTAACGGAGTGTGACGCGTTGGAGTGACCTGAGTGATTTCTGCCAAAGGATCGCTTGCGTCAGTGGCATGTTCCTTGCCTGGCAGTGGTCTCAAATCTGATTCGTGTACTTTGTCTACTTACGGCCCTCCTTCTCAGTTCCCCCTTCTCCCCCTTCCCATCGCCAACACTCGGATATTATCTACGCGATAGATAGTAGATTAGACCCTCGAACGATGACGACCCACCGACCCCGGGACCTGAGTGGCCTGATCGCGCCTTCATCTCGGCTTTCCAATTCACCTTCTTCGATGTACTTACATGTAAACCCGCCTAGATATGACCCCTTCCCCTTCCTTTCTCTACTCACCCCGTCCTTATCTCCTGTCTCTCATATCCGAGGGTGGTCTGGTGAAAAATAAATAAAAACTTAACATAAACCACTGATCAGCCCCTCCGTTCCACGGTCCGAATGGATCCATGGTCACGTCACTTGTCTCGCTCTTTTCTGCACAGAAGATCTATCGGAATCCGCCCGCCTGCCTCGCCTCTTCCTTCCGACGCAACGTTGCAGCCTGCTGTACATGACAGCCTGTCAAGGCTATACCGCCACTGGTCGACGCTCCACGAGCGCCTCCGCCTCGTTGATATAGGAACACCCCGCAGCTTTTTCCATACTAAGCGCGGTCCGACGATGGTACAAACACGAGGCCACACCCCCACATGCATGCACAGCTAGCCCATCGTCCGCGCGCACATCAACATTAATCTAAAAATGGCAATTTTCCTATGCCGGATACAATCACCAGTCAGACATCCCCAGGCGGAATCAGGACAAGCAGTAACAACCCATCTAAGAATGGGGAAGCGTCCAAGCAATGGTGTCATGGGTAATAAAGTGAAATGATACATCGTCCTTGTGATGCCGCTGGCCAAGGCTTTTTCGTGGGTGTGCAGGCAAGGGAATCCTTGCGTTTTCGGCTCATTTCACGACGCAACCTCTGCTTCGGCCGCGCGTTGTTGTCTTCTCGCTTTCTTGGCCGCATTCGCTGCGGCTGCTTTCGCCTTCTTAGCCTCCGCACGTGCTACCTTTTCCTCCTCCTCTTTTCGCTTCGCTTCCTCCTCTGCTTTTCGCTTCTCCTCCTCTGCCTTGGCCTTGTCCTCCGGTGCGGAATTACCTCCCTTGTTTTTCTTTTTCGCTTCCCGTGCTTCTTTCTCTTCCTGTTTGATCCTCTTGATGCGGGGGTCCAAACTCAGCGTGAGATCGACGAGGCTGCGCAACCGGGCAGTATCTTCCTTCTTTCTTCGGGCGCGCTCGGACTTGTTTTTCTTCTCCGTGTACCGCTTATCATCACGGCTGTATTCCAACCCCGCCTGTCAACCTCCGTCCACCACACGCGGAAAAAATAAAAGGAAATAAAAGGAAAAAGGAAACCACGACCAACCTATCGCTTCCCTCGTTCACCTCCTTGTCCAAATACTCGAACGACCGCCAACTGTCAAAGTTGTACCAAAAGTCGTAAAACGCTTCCACCTTGTCCTTGGGGTCATCAAATGTCCCCAACAACGGTACCGGTGTTTTCTTGCTAAACCGTGCTTCCATCGCGTACACCGGCGTCCACGAGTTGAAAAAGAAGACGACGTCGTTGGCTTTGTCGCCCTTGAAATCCGCCGCGGTCGGCGCGTCTTCTTCGAGTGCGAGATAATAGGGATCGACAGAATCAAATTGTCGGCGCCGTTCAGCATGTGTGAGCACCTCGTGTGCTTTTTGGATGCATTTGAAAAAGGCGTCATCGTTGGTCGTGTGGGACAGACCGGCTTTCTTGTCGGGGTGGTGTTTGAGCACCTTTTTGCGATCTATGACGGATAGTCACACCAAATTAACACGTGTACATGGGGAGTGCGTGGAGAGGGTTGATCAAATTAGGATCGAGCGGGGCGGGGGGTGTACGGATACGTACGGGAAATCTTGATTTGTTCGGGCGTGGCTTTGTGACGTAGATGAGAGAGCCCAAGAACCTGGTAGTGATCTTGTTTCTATGAACATGCACTGTCAGTATCAATCTGAAAACAGGATATGGAACGCCAAAAAAGCCAGTTGCATGGAAAAAACGGCCAAGAGGGGGACCGCCAACCAGCCCAGGGGGTGAAACAGAGACAACGACAGACCTTCCATTCCTTGGGATCAAGCAACAGCAACTCTGGCGACTCCTCTTCGTCGCCAACGCCAAGATCGTCTTCACCATTTAGCCCGTCCGCACGAAGCGCTTCGAATCGCAGCCGGTCTTGCTCGAGCAGCTTGTCATACGCATCAAAGGAGAGGTTGTGTAGTGCGCGACGCACATGTGCGAGGTAGGCGGATCCAGCGGGTATGAGTTTCCGTTGGACGACGGCTGGTATGAGAGAGCGTCCTGGCGTGAGTAACGATGCACAAGGGCGATCCATCCACGATGTGACTTACGAGCGAGCGCCTGCGCGCCCGGCGAGTCGGGTGTAGCCCAATTTTGAGGAAGCGCGGGAAGGACGGTAACACTGGCCATCGCTGGAAAATTGCAGGCACAACCTTGAGCTCTTTTTTTTTCTTCCTCCTTGCGACCGCACGCTCGACACGCACGAAAAATGTTATCAGCAGGTCACGTGCAGGATGAGACCCTAAGTCAGTGGCTGTGTGGGTCACTTGTGGACACCCACCATACAACTAGCGTCATTTCCACGGAGATCAGAATTTTTTAAATCCCTTTGCCTCAATCGGTGATTCATCACTTGGCACCCAGACGGGTACAAGACAGGGAACCAACTTGATCTGGGTAATTAACACACATGGGTCAATTGATCCCCGCCCGAACTCTCGGCGACTAATCGATTAAAGCTCCAATGGGACATCTTCTCCGCGGTGCCCGAGACCTAAGTTACAAGAGACAATGGATAGTGCACAACTCGCAGAACTAACTTTTACCACCATCTAGCTGTCGTCTCTCGGGATGATACAAACACAGGAGCGTGACCCACGCTGTCGCACGCGCATACTTAGTGTTACACGCTACAGCACAGTAGATATTCAAAAAGCCTCTTTTATTTCTTATTGTTTTCATCCACTGCCTTACCTACTTCTTCTTTCTCCGAACCCCTTCGCAGGCTGGTCTGGGCTATGCGCCTTATCCTGTCTATTCACCCCCAGCTCCCGCTCCGGCTCACACGTAGGCCCAAGCGGATCACGCATGACGACCACCCCGCCCGAGCTCGAACTCGTTCTCGATATTGAACCCAGACTCGCATTCCCACTCGCACCCCCCGACTTCTCCTTCTCGCCGAATATCCGACTCCGTGCTTCTTGGTACAGTGCCTCGCGCTCTGCGAGCGTACCCCTCGGCGCCGGGGATGTCCCTCCCGAACCTGAGCCCAAGGTAGGCCCGGGGGAGGGCGAGGAGGGCGAGGCCGATGATACTGCCCCGGAATTGTTGGCGCTGGTATTCGGAGACGGTCGTTTTAGGATACGGAGTGTCGGTTGGAGCGCCGCAGGTGGTGGAGGGGGGAAATTTTGACTCGTACTCGCAGGTGCAACGATGAGCGCGGGCATTGGTGCTCTTTTGTTACTGTGTCAGATTATCGCGTGAGCGGGTGTGCGTCAGAGGTAACAGCACCATGCATAATGCATGAGGATCGTCCAATGGAAAAATAAACAAACAAATACCATGACGAACTGGAGGATCAGTACAAACGCACAGGAAGTCGAGGGATGGGACGGGGACTCACGCTTCCTCCCAGATTTTGCTACTGTCTTCTTCTCCCTTTCGTTCTTCAGCTCCCCTTTCTCTCCTTCCCGAAGAGCCCGGACCAGGACCTGTACCGTCGTTCTTAGTCCCACTCGGAGTCGCCTTTGCCTTCGTATCCCCATTCACATCCTTTCCCCCCTCCCCTTCCACTGGTTCCTCTTCCTCATCGTCATCATCGTCGTCCCAATCATCACGCACGACCTTTGTCTTGGCCACCTGCTTCAAACTCGGCGTCCGCTTCACAAACGTCGACCCGGCTCGACCACTCCCCTAACAAACCCCGCAATGGCAGATGAAGTCATTAACGCGCGCGTGTCCGCGTCGAGCCGATAAGATGTGGGCAGACGTAAGCGATGGTGTCCCAGTCGTGCAGACAAAGACAACGAGACACCCTTACCAGCGGATCCTGATCCCAGACGCCACTCCCGCTCATCTTTGCCATCGGGAAGCGTTTCAACTCACCAGCGAGGTCCGCTCAAGTCCTTCACAAGGTAATTGACAAAATTCCGGTACCGCGCGCGAGTCGATATGAACTTAGGTAACGGTACGAGATTTTGGTATTTGCAGATTTGGAAACGGGCTGGCCAGGTTCGCTGAGTTTGAAGCAAAAACAGATATCTCCTATCAACAGTACTATTACAACAACATAGGGGTGAGTTCAGTTCAATCCATTTAAAAGCTTCGGACAGATTGCGGAAATGAAGCCAACACAACTCCTTGACCCGTTTCTTCACGCCGTCCCAGCGAGCTGGGCAACTTCATACAAGTACGCCCCGAGAACCTTGGTCTGGCAAAACTGTTATCAAGAGCTGATCACGAGCATGAACACACACCACACGTACCCCTTCGATAAAGTTGGACATGTCCAGTTTCTCGTTCGTCGAGCTAATTAGCCACAACCGCGTGACGCGACCAACACAAAGGAAGGGTGGAAAAGCACGCACTGTGCCCCATCATCTGCCCGACCCATCGGGAGTAACAACACGTTCACCCCTAATTTCTCTGCAAATGTGAGCGTCACAGGGATCGACCCTCCTTCGCGCGTATAATCCGGCGACTTGTTCCAAACCGCCTAATTCAACCCGCTTAGTACCCACATATCTTCCAAGGGTGGGAGGGTAACAGTAGATGATCGCAAGCCGACGCACCTCGATCGCTTTTCGGGCCGCTTCAAAGTTCCAGTGGTTGACGTCCGCAACCCAGGGCTTGCCTCCATGAAGATACTCGACGTTCATCTTGTTCTTACTATTCAGCTTGGCGAATTCAGACTCGATGTATGTCGTCACGAGTGGGATGACAGATTCAGGTGTCTGTGGTGGGACGAGGCTGTATCGAATACCGAAACGAAAACAAAGTTTCAGTCGATCACGAACACGATCGATCGATACACGACATCTGTCACGTGGGATCGCAGGTACGCACCGAAGACTAAACTTGCCGGTCACGTTGGAGGGAATGACGGTCTTGCACCCTGGTTCGGAGAACGCGCCTTGGATGCCGTGGAGGGACAGCGATGGGTTGCGCATGCGGCCCATGATCACAGTTTCTTTATGATCTGACAATGCGATCTGACCATCCATGAGCGCGAGCCTCGAACATGCAAATGGGGGTGAGAGAATTGTCGTACCGATGCACCAGCTGCTTCTGCAACGTCCGCAACGGAATAGTCCATGTTGGTGTACAGCTTGCTAAAAAAGACGATTTCATAAATCCCCTTCTGACGCAAACAAAAGGAGGACGACGCACATTTCGTTTTTGTCTGGTGGCGGCACCATTGCTTCGATACCTGGGATAAGGATGTGGCCATTGTGGTCGACGAGTTTGCTCATGAGCTTGATGAGGTCTGTCATCGGCTCGTGGACCATGCGTCCAAACAATCCAGAGTGCAGATCTTGACCAGGACCCGACACGTTGATGGCAAAGTAGGCGATACCGCGAAGGCCGTAGGTCAACGCAGGGGTACGGGTGTTTAACCAGTAATTGTCCGACTGTAACAAGTAAACAAAATAAGTCAGAAAACAGAAAGGGAGCAGGAATTAAGCAATGTGGAGAGTGGAGGAAAAGACAACGCACGATGCAAACACAATCGACGCCTTTGAACCACTCGCCCTCGGCCACCTCCTTCTCGATAAGCTCGTCCAGACCCTCACTCCCGTTCTCCTCCATACCCTCAAAGCAGAACCGAAGGTTAACAGGGAACTCGAGGCCCAGTGCCTGATGCGCCTCGAGTACGTTCAGCCAGCCCATGATAGGTCCCTTGTCGTCGGTCGACCCACGACCATACAGTTTCTCGTCCTCCTCGACGAGCGTAAACGGATATGTCGCCCATCCGTCCGATTGCAGTGCCTAGTCACAGCGAAAGCGATCATACTTAGCGCACACACGTATACCCGGACTGATAAGAGAGAGAAAATAAGAGAGAGGAAACCCACGGGTTGTACGTCATAGTGTCCATAGATCAGCACGGTCTTCTTCTTTGGGTCTTCGCCTAGCTTTCCGAGGATGGCAGGCGGCAAGTTTAAGCGCTGACCCTGCAATGTTTGTTGTCCGAGATCCTTGAGCACCGTCGTTACGCCGAGGGCCTTGAGTTGGTTCTCAAGCCAGTGACCCATCGCGATCGTCTCGCTACGACAGGTTACATCGCTGCTGATACTGTGAAGGTGCAGGCACAGAGCGATCAAAACTCGGTTCACGATATGCTCGAGAGATCGAATACCTCTTTATCTGGACGGCGTCAGCAAGACGTTGAACAAACTTTGCTGCATGCTCGTTGACGTATTTCAGGAACTCTGGATGGACGGCCATGATGGAGGTGCTCTGGTAACGATCGTCGATATCTGCTGTTCAAGAGAGAGTATGAGTACCCACGAGCTCACAAGGATTTACTTTTGGACGATATTAATCTCGGAGTGGCTAGTCATGTGGGATAATTGCGGCCCTTCTGAATCCGACCTAATTCATGTCAAGGGGTTGCAATCTCCGATAGTCATCGAGTCGGATGTATGGGCCTCGTTTTACTTCCCTACAAACCCATGTATTCTATTGCTCATATTCACCGGAATCATAATGCGTTTTCACTGGTACGCAAGATCTGACTTGGTTGGAAACGACTGTATGGCAAGTTGGAAAGGTGAACATCCACGGTCATCTAGCGCCGTAGGATCGCATCCGCGGTAACTAAAGCCTGAACAATCTCGCATTGATCGTCATAAGATGTCCGTGGTGCTAGAGCTAGATGCAAGCAGGACCTTCTTCCAGCGACCAGCAATTGGGGATCTACACCATGTTCAAGAAGGATGCGGACAATAGCAGGTTTACAGGGATCACCCATGTCGCATAAGAGGATGAAATGAATGGCATCCCTCGGAATGACGGCAGGCAATCCGCTGGTGTGTGACCCATTTTCTGCCTTGAATACTGGGTAAACGAGGATGGGAGGTATGAAACAGCAGTATTGCGCGTGGGGGCGTGCACATTTATCTAGGTAGGTCCCTTAAAGCATAGCGTCCTGACGCGCTCTGATGGACATCGGTAAACATGATACAAATGTCAGTCTGGGCGACTGAGTTGTCTCCGCAAATAGGAAAAGGGACGGACGTCGGATGAACGATCCTATTTTCATCGTCGTACTTGAGGCCTCTCGGTAACTCGGCAGTAAAATTGTCAACAGCCGCTTGCTGAGAGATAGCTTCACTAATTCACCAAGTAGTTTTTGCAGATCCTCACACTCATCGAGTGCGTCGATCACGATGATTGACCGCACGTGGAGTTCTGCGGCCCGCTTCAGGAGGTCTGACAGTGTGCCCAAGCTCGTTGGCGGCCCAGCACCTTGCTGTTTACGTTTCGTCAGGTCGGAAAAGGATGATAGCCAATCATCCTTGGACTTGGACAATAACTGTCTGGCCAATGACCGTAGGACTTCCACGGCACTCGTACAACGAGAGTTTCGAAAGTCGCAATAGAAGTAAGCGAACGTCTCGTCGTTCGATAGTCCGCCTAAAAGGTCATCGATCACCGCAGACCTGCGAACTTTGCATGAATGGGAATACTCGATTCGATGTAAAAGGATCACGCACGCTAGAACAGACTTCCCCGCTCCAGCTAAGTTAACATCAAAGACCAAGCAAAAAAAAAGAGTGGATGAATAAATGATTGGGTTGCAGTATCCCGAGCAGAGAATCACCTACCCTTTCCATGCAGCCAGAAGAACTTTGTCGAACGTTCTCGCCAGTCAATATAGAGCTGTTCCTTGAATAACCAGTCGCCCGTCTTCTTCTGCCGCTGTTCGCGAGTTTATCTGTACAGTCGAACCCATTTAGTCACTGCAATATTTTAACTCCAAGTAGTTTATGTTTTGAGTCCCACTGCACGGTCACAAAAAATGTTTTGCTCACGTTTCGTGGCGTCAACATCATTGCTCCTGTTCCTCGCCGCTATGCTTTGCACAGCACTCCTATCGAGTTCTTCTCATCAAACATCGCGTTTGTTGTAACGCATGGGTTCCACTCACAAGGATTCGATTGAAACGATGTGATGAAAGTAAGGCATGTATGCTTCAAAAGCTCGTATCGTTGCTTGTATTTTGTCTTCCTTGACAGGCCATACAACCATCTTTCCCCATTTATTCCGTTTCCTGTCCTCGACCTGTCTCTCGAGCCAGTGAGACAACTTCTCCAGTTCTCCCTTGCACTTGAATGGAAGTCCATCGGCCCTAAACCATTCGTCTACCAGGGCCTGTAGCTCTGGCTCACGCGACGAGCGTGGAGAGTTCCGTACCACCGTCTGGATTGCTTTCTCTGCGGTAGACATCAACTTGATCTGCTCGAGGAGGTTTGCACGAGATGATTCAGCTCTTTTGACGGAGGATACGTATCGACCGAGGGCGGTAGTAACTTGTGTCGTGACTTGGACTAGTCCTATAACGGCTGCAGCGCCGGATATCCCATCCATGACTGCGACAGCGAGAAATGAAGAGACAGAGACCACTCGCGACCCTGCTGTGCAAGTTCTGCAAAGTAAACGCCAGTGGCGCGCACAGGAACCAGGATCGATCCGGACGGTTCTATTTCGGTTGATTTCATTGTAAAGATACCGGACGCTTCAGGTTGAAGACTGAGGGTCGTCGGGTTTCTTGAATGGCAAATGCGGATCGGGGATGCATGGGGCCCCGGGCCCCCTCAACCTGACTCATCACTGAGGCTTGTTTGTCCGAGTCCAGGAAAGGGCCATGACTCGGCTACAAATAAACAGAAAAAGATCCGGACTGAGATTGTTCATGATTAGCATCAGCCCAAACGTGATAGAAGCCTGTGGAAATTGAGTGTAGAAGCGTGAGTGAAAGTGGGACTCGCTAATCAAAGCGAGCAATCACAGCAGCGCATAGTATCTCTTTCAGACTTGCGGCGCCTTGATTCTCACCCTTACCCGCCGAATCCGCCCACTAAGGCAGTGTGTCGATCGAGATATCGTATCCTCTCTCAGAGTCCAGAATGCCAGAGTCAGAATATTACATCAACGATCCCACGAAAAAAATCATCCAGGAAGGCAGCCATAGACTTAATCCACCACACTGGTACGCACGTTTCACGACACGTCCATCCTGTCCCCCGCACCACCCTTCTTCACGACACGAGGACCTGGTGAGACGACGATCGGTAACGAAATGTCTTCCTCATCGATCGCAATGTCTCCCACGAGCTCTGGCGGGAGCTGCGATAAAAACTCCCTATTGGCTGCTTTCACGTCGTCCTGGTGAACGAGGTTACATCAACCAAGCGAAACACAGCCTAGCGAAGACCTCGCACCTTGATATCATCCATCCAGGGTAGCACCGGTGCCGGACCCTCGCTCTCCGGTATCGCTCGCGAATAAAACAGCAGGTATGGCCCGGCGCCGAGATGAAGGCCTGCTTGGTCGTTGAGAACCGCTTCCTCAGGCACCTGAAAAAGAGTCAAGGTCGTTCACTTTCATCAACGAGAGTTTCAATCACCTTTTTGATCAACGAGTCTGCAATCTTCCACCAACAAGACTTGTCGTGCACGTAAGAATATAGGTGTTTCCTGCCGTAGAAACCGTCGTGCACGAACACCACCCGCAGATCGTACTAAAGCACAGTCATGTTTAGCGTAACATGTTGCAAAGACCAGAAATTCGAGCATGCCTTGAATTGCTGCAACTCCTCACGGTCGAGCAACGTCTCGGCCTGAATGCGCAGTGCGCCGATCTTCTCGTCCGTAGCTGTGGACAACATCGTCATCACCGACCAAGGAAGCTTGAAAGTAAAAGGAGTCCGAACCCTTGATCTCCTCTTCGATGGTATTCAGAATACCCTTCAATTTTCGTGTCGTTGCCTGGATTGAAGTGCCACGCTCCAGGTCATCCTCGGCATCGGCCACGTTTTCAAAGTAGAAGATAGTAGACCGCAAATCCTTCAACGTATCCTTACTCTATCACCGCATGACGACCATACAATCAGAATACATAGACCATATCGTAGGCGACGACTCACATCGAAATGCGTCAGTGTTTTCTTGTGCGACACGAGCCGCTGCACCTCCCCAAATATCTCTTGTCGTTGTTCACGTTTCGCCTGTGCGAGCCCAATGTTCTCTCTTAGGAACTGGTCGAGGTATATCGACTTTGGGTATGTGAATGCTTTTTTGTCTGACCCGCCCCCA
>QFEM01002030.1:0-10558 GCA_003316205.1 Boletus bicolor
TTACGGTCGTCTATCTCCGTGGAGTCTGGTCAGAGTTCCAGCGCCCTGGTGACCTCTGGAAAAGTATCTGGAACACTCGTGCATGGACATACCAAGAATATGTTGCCGCGGAGACGGTGCAGTTCTACACAGAGGACTGGAAGCCATACCTTGGCTTGGATATATTCAACCACAAAGAGTCGCCCGCTATACTTTCAGAGATGCAACAGGTGATGGGCACATTTACACAGGAATCGGCGGTGCTTAGACCAGGGCTGGAGAGGGTGCGGGAGAAGCTTTACTTGGCCTCGACACGTCACACAACGCTCGTGGAAGATGCCGCGTACTCGCTGCTCGGGATCTTCAATGCTGCCATTCCAGTGATATATGGTGAAGGCAATCGGGCAGTGGGTCGACTTCTGGAACATGTTCTGACAGGTTCGGGAGACGTCACGATTCTCGCTTGGACAGGGCGTAAGGGAAGCTACAACACCTGTCTACCCGTCGACCTCACAGTCTACAACCAACTAGTGCCACCACATGTTCCACAAACCATCGAGACCGCCGAGATGGACGGTATAATCACAGAACTGCATTCATGTTATCCCGACCCTTCCCTGGCTGTGAGGTTGCATCACCTCCTTAATGGACTTCCTTCGCCTTTTCTTGCTTCCAGTCGACTGCGTCTCCCTGGGATTGTTTTTCGCCTCACGGACCTTGTTCACACCTCCGGTCCGGATCCCGCTACGGATCTGCATGTATTTCATGTGGTGACGTCCACATTTGGGGATATAGAGATCAAGACAGTAGACAACTTGGCTGATATGAAGGACCTCTACCTCGTGCATCCATGGATCCGCCCGCTGCTGGATCAAGAGTTCTCAGAGGGTGCGACTGCACTCGACAGAACCACACAAGCACTCCGGTTGGTTGCTCGTCTCAGGCAGCCGTTCGGGGCACTCCTGTTCGAGGCAGTGACGCGCGTAGAGTATAAGCGAGTCGCTGCAGACAGTCTGATCATGGTTCGAGTTCGGGAGGAGGTTCCATTGACGGACTTGACAGACAACGTTCGTACGATCGAAGTACATTAGTTCTCGGCTTCAGCATCATGGACCCGCTTGGCACAATACATGTTTCCTCAGTTTCTCAGCAGCTATACTCATAATCTAATTTCCGTACTACTGCATATCTTCCTCGACCACAATCAGGTAACTTTGCAGGCTATTGTACTCTTCCATTTGAATCACTGGTTTCGTTCACATCGTCATTGTCCGAGGCCCGGAGTCATCAAAGAACTGCTCACAAGTGACCTGCCTGCTTGCCTCCGACATCCATTCATATATTGAGAATATTAGCAGTGAGCTCAGGAGGTAAAGGTGGGCCCTGCCATTAAATAGGGTATAACCTGTACACCGACGATCTGGTATCAGTCTTTCCTGCTTATCCAGACCCCTCTGCGAGATCTTGGGTGAATTGGTACTACAACGCTGTCATCTTCAGAAACCAGGGACCATAGCGATTGCTATGCTACACTAGGATGAGGAGCCAAAAAAAAGCATGAATAGCAAATAAAGATACTTGCGCAGAACAAACCAGTCTACTTCCCTACAGTCCGACTCGGAAAAAACATCATTACCATTAATGAGAAAGCATCCACAGTACTAACCATAGCAATCCCAAGAGTGATGCACTAGATGGACCCATCGACCACTGCAGGCCAGCGCTGTTGATAAGCGGTGCAGAGAGTGCAATCGTCTGGTTCAAACAGTCCAACAACGTCATGTCGGTACCTGACGGGAGGGGTGAATCTGTGGCATTGGGATCACTGCCGAGCGTAGCCGAATTGTTGTAACCATCAAGGGTGAGGACGATGCTGCTAGCGCGATAGTACTGTATCGCCTGTTCGGGTTGGGGTGCCCCTGGCATTGAAACATTGTATACTTGCGGTGACGTGGAACTCGAAGATGAGAGAGAAGAAGAACAGTTGGCATAGATTGAGGCGATGAGTGATGAGACAGTGCTGTTATCAGAGAGGACGTGGAAGGCCGTGCTAGTGCTATTGGAGATAAATGTCACTTCAGCCATCGGCCCGCCAACGCGGCTGGTGTTGTACGAATTTCCATACTACCAGTGAGACGAGCGTGAACCGGACATAAGCCTGCGCATAATAAATGTCACACACCTCTGAAGCCTGCAAGTAACTCCCATCATGCTCAGTCCACACAACGGGCCAAAACCAAAAGGGAAAACCTCGTCCTGTAACACCGCGTCCTGTTATGCCTGGGTAACCACTTCCATATGTCCTGAGGATCAAATCATCAGTTTATGATCGCAGAACCAAGAAAACCAGCCGATGGACGAAGAAACCTACCTCGTCCCGAAAACTTGACTCCTTGTCCCCCCTCCGGCCCATCTGCCCGCGAACATCTGACCAGCGGGAATAATAATTGTGCTCCCACCACCGGACCCATAAGCAATTGCAGAGGTCTTCCCGCTCGCAGGAGAGGTAGTCAGCGGTACGGTGGTCGCCTTTCCGGAATTTGAAGTGCCAGTCCCACTGGATGTTTTGCCGCCAGTCGAAGTGCTACCACTCCCACTTTTGGAAGACGATGTGGAAGTACCACTTGATTTGCCTGTGCTGCTACCGCTGCTACTTTTTCCGCCTCCACCACCCCGTTTACGGCGTTCCAAACGCTTGGACTTTGGACCACGGGTAACGAATGGAATGAACATCGTAGAGTCCGAGCCGAGTAGTTGCCTTGTGAGGGGTCTGCGAAAATTGAGAGGTAGGATAGCAGGTATCACATTTGGAAGCACATACTCGTGTGGATTTTATGTTCATCAAGTCTAGTTTCCGACAAAGAGAGAGGGCCGAACTACCGCATCTGAGTTGGCATAACTTTCCGGCACTGGTGAGTTGGCAAGCCATCCTTTCCTTTTCCATTTATAGCAAGTAACCCCCTCACAGCCTGGCTAGGGGCAGTACTGCCAGATAACACCTTCTTTGACGCCTCCCGCCAGAAAGCTTCATTTGAATTCTTTACCCCCATATTCAGAGAGTGGATAATAATACAGTTTATAAGTAACACAGGCGTTACTGCCGATCAGCTCTTATACATCAGAAATGTCAGAAACCTCTTTGTTATTGGGATTGACTGAGAGAACACGTTCCTGGTAAATAACAGCATTAGTACTAGAGTAGGGTTTAGAGCCAGTCTGGTCACTGATGAAGCCAATACTAGTGCTTGTCCATATACCTAATGGAGGCGTGCCACCGGATCGCCAGTAAACGCGGTTATCTTATCGCATTCCATACTTGTTTCATAACCCCCTTTCCTTTTTTCGTAAGGCTCATTGCAATATTAATGGGAGTGCGCTCCAATAGTCTGGCTAGCTGTGTGTTGTCGTAAGGGGGGCTGGCGGCTTTGGAGTACTATTTGTTACACAAGTACATGGGCACCCCAATTTCGAGTTTGAACCTTTTCCGCTGAAAGGAGAAACGGATGCCGATTTCGTACCGCATGATCATACCGTGTGATCGTGCCGCGGATGATGCTGGTCACACCTCCGGAGATGCTACCCAACAACATCCTATGTACAGGCTTACCTTTGTCTTTCCACACACGAGCGTAAAGTGCTTCAGCGGTGCCCTCCATCAAGTTGAATTCAGGAGCTTCTATTCCCTCCATCGGACTTGGATGTTTTGCAGGAAACGGCGCGAATCAGGAAAAGAGGGACAGGACCAAGTTGTGGGTAGGAACTGCGTTGAAGGTATACAAATATCCTTGTTCCCTAGCCCCGCCCATGCACATGCGTGGATAGGCAGGGTACAGACACCTCGACACCGCCTGGATATATGGCCAGTATCCTTCTGCTCCGCGATTGCAGAATGTCAACCTTTTCTATCTTCGTAGGGACTGAGCACTCCGTCGGGGCTGCGATTCGCGAGTCGGGTATTCCTCGCAAGGAGATATTTGTGACCACCAAATTGCCGTATGTCTATTCAGGGATGGAACTAGTCAGCTATCTGAAGCTAATTACCTCTCGGCTCTACCACAGATGGCATCATCCAGGGTACGTGTTCGAGTCAATCGACGAAAGCCTCCGCGAGGCCGGATTGGACTATTTCGATCTCGTGAGTCCCTCGCCTTTTGGAGCAGCGCGAATCTCTTGAGCGAACTGGTCTTTTCAGTATCTCATGCATTTCCCTCAAGCCACTGAATATCCCGGGCGTGCGTATAGCTCTTCGTCTCGCTGTTGTCCAAATGAAGCCAATCCCCGTGGGTCAAACAGAGGGCCATAGGCGTCCTGCCGACCCGGAGGATCCATATGCGATCCGAGCATTAGAATACCCGACTCTCAATGAGACGTGGGCTGACTTGGAGAGGGTTCTCGAAGGAGGAAAAGTCAGAGCTATAGGCGTTAGCAACTTTTCGATCAGGACGTGAGTTTTCCCACTTTAGTGCACATACCTCGTATGCTCACAGGTACACTTATAGTCTCGAGCAACTGTTAACAACTGCGAAAGTCATACCTGCTATTAACCAAGTCGAGTGCGTAAAGTGTTGTGTTCCCAGATGCTGTTAACCTTGTCTTACAATGTGGGGGCCAATTAACGATGTCTAAAGAATCCACCCCTACCTTGCGCAGGCGGATCTGGTGAAATACTGCAAATCCAAAGGGATAGTCGTCACCGCATACGCACCTACTGGTATGTCATGGCGTCTAGGGGGCGGGTTGAACGATACATCCCAAATCCTAGGATATGCACGAGTCCGTTCAGAACTTACCACTGCTCTCGCAGCCCGGCGTTGCGTCACTTCCACACAGCTCGTTCTTGCATGGCATCTTGCACGTGGCTGTGTTGTCATCCCGAAGAGCGAGGAAGGGAGACAAAAGGAAAATTTGGAGGCAAGTATTTCCTCAAGATGTCCACTTTCTCCTTCTCATGGAATTATCCGTCTATATGCTGTTGGTTGAGGTATACTGTATGCTGACAACACTATCGTGTAGCTTCCCGAACTCGATGAAGCAACCACCAGGGCAGTTGACGCACTGGACAGAAATGAGAGACTCTGCAATTACCCGAATGAACTGGGAATGGTGTATGGATGGACGATGGAGCGGTTTGGGTGGTGAACGTTTGAATATCCAAACGTTGTGGAAGCAAATGGAGAGTAGAATTTGCATATGTTTACTTTGCGTGCCATCTAAAGATTGAATTTACCGTATCCTTTCGATCCTGCACACCTCCAAGATACGATCGCAATGGGAGATAACGACACGAAATTTCAAGATGTCGTCCACTCAGGTCATGTAGTCATACCGAACCACACACTCTTACCTAGGAGCTCTGTACCTCCTCCCCTCTGACGATGACGAAAAGGCTAGGTAAGCTATGTCGCCTCTGTGGGCATGAAATAAATACGGAAGTTATGGGCTTGCATGCCACACAAACCCTACAAGACACTCTTTGAAGGACACATTATCTTTTCTGCCATTTCTATTTTCCCCCCAACTCCGAAGTGCTTGACCACAGTTCAGGTATTGCGTCAACCTGCATCGATGTTGAATATTCTCAATAATGCCTCGCAGCTACTTGGTTGACCGATTGCCGGTCTCTACTCCTTGAATCCATCCATTCTATGGAATTGACATTGAGTCGAAATTATCCTCAACGTATGTAATTAAACCTTTCAATATCCATCGGTAGGATCAGCAACCACACTTCCGTCCTACTCGACCTCCAAGTTCAGCTTCGTCAACCAGCACCTTCTCATCCCCCTAACAAAAGCTAAGTGGAAAAAGGTCGCCTCTGAGATCTACCGCGTCTTCAAACCGGGTGGGTATGCACAATTCGTCGAGGATCGATTTCAACTGGTATTCGGGATCCAAAATGACTGCGCACATCGATTTTTTGAGCACGCTCCTTGAGGACAAGGCCCGTCTCGACCTCCAATGTTGCGAGCATATTCCGGGATGAATGACCGCGCACGTCGAGTTTCTGAGCACGTTTACGCACCGTTTGGAGCCAGCCCGGTCACATCAAGCCAATACTAATGCTTGCCCAAATATATAATGGAGGCGTGCCACTAGCAAGTATAATAGGTCCTTCCCTCTTTCGTAAGGCTCAATGGCCTTGCAATATCAATGGGAGTACACTTCTCATTCCGCCAACTTGAGTTCAACTGAGCTCCAAACTCACAAGGAAAGTGTCAGCGATTTACTGGCAGAATAATGTCGATAAGATAGATGCACAACAAAAAAGTACAGTACATCCAACAAACGGACTGGTTCAATGTGGTGGCAGGTAGAAACAGAAATAAACGAGAGTGCAAGGCGATGTCGGCAATGACCTCAACGACCATGATTAAACATCCTCGATGCCAATTTTGTTATCTTTGTACAAATAACAGAGGCTTAATTGCAAGGGCAACCCTGGTAAGTTCCAGCAGTGCATGTCCCCTGGATGCCATTGCAGCCGTTCGCCGCACAACTGCCAATGTAGCCAGTGCCGCTGCCACACTTGTCGCAAGGGCAGCCATTCCAGGTGCCTGCCGTGCATGTCCCAACGGTGTCGCCTGGGTTAGCAAACACACCCTCGCAACCTGAGGTCGAATACCCGTGTTAGTCGAACACTTGAGACACGAAGGTGGTGGACTTGCCATTCCCGAAGCAGTATCCGAGGTAGTTCTGGCAGTTGTTTCCGCTCTGGCGCTCGAGGAGACCGCCCTCCTGTGCAGAAGCTCCGGTCAGTAATCAATCTTCTACTCGTCAAGGAGATGAGGCAACATACAACACGTCTGTCCACACCGGGCGTCGCGGATGCCAGGGCAGCGGCAGCAGCGAGGACGACGAAGCTCTTGATGAAGTACATGATGATATAAGTAGGTGTATTTGTGAAATAGGCTGAAATTTGAATGCTGAGGTATGTAGATGCTGAAGTTGTTGAGCAACTCGAGCTTTTCCAACGAGGTTTATATACTTATCCTCGATCCTCCTTTTGGGGATCTAGAACGTGACAGCACGCTGGGAAAACATAGTAGCGACTGCAACGCTGTCCCGAACTACCTGGCATCGGTGTATACCTGTACTGATCCCAATCAACGACATTGCTGGTAATTATTTCGACTCGCCTAACTACGTTCACTGGCAAACCTTGGGTGAATAAAGAGCCTATAGTTCAGAGAGGTGGCGAGGTTCTGTCATCCGTTGCTGTACCGCGTTGGGTGGATTACCTGCCGAGATTCCGCCCCCAACCACCATCAAGACCTGTAGCGATTCCAATCAGTGACATTCCTTCAGAAATAATTTGTTAACTCGACTCGCCTGACTTCATCCTGGACTACCATCAATTCAGATCTCATAGTACATAATTTCAACCAATGACGCTACTTCAAAGGTGTTTGGCTCGGCTTACCCAGCTGCATTGGATTCGTTTCCGTTGCTACCCGTGGTATTCAGGACATTACCGCCATGTTCACTGGCACCCGGAGATCAATGATGCACCAATAGTCACCATCCCGGTTCTGTGCTATCCAAACCATGGGTCAGAAATTGATCCTACAGTTCAGAAAGGTGATACTCTGTCATTCGTTGCGGGGTCGACTTGAAATATGATGATTGATGACATAGCCATTAGCGCCCACGTCTCGGCGGCCTCCCGCTGTGAATCTGGGACGGCAGCCAAGACCGACGATCCGAAAAAAAGATATGTGATTGGAAAACACTGCTCTTAGCGACGCTCAGAACACCACATTGATGCTGAGAGTAGTTACAGTTGTGGAGACTAACTTGTACTGCCAAAGATGCACTCATTGTAGCCCGTGGGGGAAGTATTGCCATTGGTGGTTGCGGTGATTGCAGTTCTACATTTTGATCCGTTTGGAAATATATTGAGACATCGAGATATTCCCCACTTTCTGATCATGATCCCGAAATGTCTTACCCATGATCTATGCGACGGCATTTCGAGCTTTTTCCATCATCGACAACAGCTTCCACCTCCGCGTCATGCTGCTGCTTCCCTTTTCCATGACCTTTTCTGGCCATAACACGTTTTACATGTTTTGTGGGTGAACCATCATCACCGAAGCGCTTCCGGGGATTCTTGTATCTCCTATGAATGGTGTTGTTGTCGTCCTCGTCCTCTGAAGATTCCTGGCTGGGCGGTGGATAGAATTCCTCATCAGATAAAACATATTCAGGGAGAGCAGCCGTCCACGATTCGTAGAGGTCCGAAACTTGATTCAGAATCGGGTATTGGGTGTATAAACTCAGAATATACGTAAGAGGAAGCCGTTTGAGCTTGCGACCCGCTTCAAGGATGACAAAATGGGGACGAAGATGACTCTCGACGATTGGGAAATCATAGAAGGGGTATGCGTAAAGCCGGAAATGATTAATTGATGGTGTGTCATCGTCGGTCGTGGTACTATGCTGACAGGCAATAATACATCCCTTCAATTTACTTTCAGGTAGCGTGATCAAGCGATATCGAAAAATGTTGTCCTTCATGGTCATTGAGTACCTCACGTGGTGCAAAGGATAACACTCACAGAGAAAGTTGGAAAATTTCCTCGAGAGGCACGGTATTCACCATCTTTTTTTTTCAGCGTGTTCCAGAATTTTGTAATGACCTCGTCCACAGGCAGTAGTGTCCATGATGGTAACTTACTGGGCTCATTGAACATATGGTGCAAGATGGCGTTGACTGAGAGAAACATGACATGGAATCAGATTTTGGACGGATCGAATGGAAAGGGGACGCACCTGGGAAGATATTATAACGAGTATCGAGATTGAGGGTCTGATACTTCATGTCCCACCAATATTCCAAACTGGTCATCTGACAAGAAAAGCTCAGTAGTGTCCAGCATTTCTGAAAAATGGAACTGACTCGCACAGACTCCTTGGTCAGGTGCCGTGGATAAATTCCACGCCACGAGTTGGATTACAATTCTCGATCAAACAACGTCCTTTATGTGGGTCCGCATCGAGCACGCGGTTTTTCGCTTCAGTCGAAACGGAGTCATCTTGAGGACGTCTAGATGGTGTCGTGCTAGCCTCGGTGCGAATCTTTGAGTTGGGGTGGAAGCCTAAATCTTTGTTATCGTGACGTTCGCCACCCGGGCTCGAGGGATCCGAGTTTGAGTGGTCCACGTCCATCAGTGCTGGGATCTGAGAATGATGAGAATGGGTTGGGACGGCGGTCTCCGGGCCTCGACCAGTTTCTCTACCAGATATGGCTTGAAGCCTTGCCGAGCGTCGGACGGGGGACCAGTATGCCAGGGGCGATGGGGAGGTATATTTTTCAGACCCCGATGACAACATTGACTGCAGTGACTGTTGTGCTTAGAGTTATCCTGTGTGTCGTGGCGGTACTTACCAGTGAGTTGTTCCCACGATTATGGGGGTGAAAGAAGCAAAGTAATTCATCCTATGGTTTTGGGACCGTTATGTATCTAGCCCTTGGTATATCTTGAGGTGACAATTTTCCGTTTCCTAAACTTTCTAGCCAAACTCGCACACCTCCCTGATACCGTGACCCCTTGGTGGATGCCTCTGATCGTTTTCCCGCTATCTCCTTTTCCCTGACATGGAAATATATGACATCGACTCGTCTAATTCGGATCCTTGACCAAGGCCAATGGAGGAAACTGTAAGATTTCGCCCCTATCTCCAGGTCTTATCCGTTATTCGACCGCTGCCTTAGCTAAGTCATGGCACCCTTAGCTAACTCTTCACCGCCACAGTCTATTTATGCTCTCGTTTCCCTTCCCACTGTCGTTACTCATTACTCATCGGCAAGCTCCGATACCACGCTCCTTACCCTATACCCATTTCCCCCTATGCCTTCCTTTATTCCTTCATGTTTCCCTTTCGTTTTCCCCTTGTTTCCTTCTTGTTCCCCCTTCGGACCGTCATCGTTGACCTCTCTTTATGGTCACCTCCTAAATCCCGATCTTAGATCCCAGAGATCCGATCTCGATTCGTTTCCCCATCATCCAGATCTCTTCCCCTTTTGTACCTCTATTTAAGTACCGTTTCACATGCATCGGCGATCTACCCCGATAGCATCTTTCTTCTTTTGTTTCTTCTTTATTTAGTTTCCCCTTCGCCCCGCGTTCCAGAGCTATGATGTCATAGATGACATCACATTAGGTAATACTTCTAGCACATTCTATGGGCCTGCCCTTAACCAGTAGTAGTCCATATATAAGCCAGTAGTTTACTTGTTGTAGCCTAGTTTTGGAATTCTCATTCTCATCGTTTCCTCTTGAACTCGTGGTTAGACCCACGTCTTGTTCTGTTTAGTACTTGGCTCTGTTCTGCCTTGTACCATCGTTGCTCCTTTTTGTGTTGTTCGTGCTTGACCATTAGGTGCATTGCCTTTTGGTTAGTCAAGGGCTTAACAGAAACTGGTGGATCTGCTAATTTCGTAGAGATTCAACGCACCAAATGGATCACGGCATCGACTTGTATCGTTGGTACCAGCAACCCTTCCTGAGGTTCCATCTTTCGTTGGTGCCCCGGAGCTGACTTTGCTTTCATATCTCATAATGAGGTGAAGTGAAGT
>QFEM01002041.1:0-17180 GCA_003316205.1 Boletus bicolor
CCCCCTTTTCCCAATGACATCCCAACACGCCACACGCAGTCCACCCACGAAGCCGTCATCGTTGCTGCATCCAGAACGCCCGTCGGATCGCTCAATGGATCGCTCAAGACCTTGACTGCACCACAACTCGGTGCGATCGCCCTCAAGCATGCCTTCCAGCAATCAAACGTCGACCCCGCGGAAGCAGAAGAAATCTACTTCGGCAATGTCGTTCAGGCCGGCGTTGGTCAATCTCCAGCCCGCCAGGTCGCTCTCGCTGCAGGCATGAAGGTTTCTTCGGATGCGACGACCATCAACAAGGTCTGTGCGAGCGGCATGAAATCCGTCATGCTCGCTGCACAGAGTATCGAGTCCGGGCACAACAACGTCGTTGTCGCTGGCGGCATGGAGAGCATGAGTAACGCGCCGTGCGTCGCATCTCTATCTATTTACACCCCGCCACTCATCCATGCACTAATAGCTTCCTTTTACCCCGGACGAATCCTCTCTTCGGCAAGTTTGAGACAAAAGACTCTGTCGAAGTCGATGGTCTCTGGGACGTCTACAACAACTCTGCCATGGGCATCTGCGGTGAGGTTACTGCCGAGAAGTATGGCATCACCCGAGAGTCGATGGACGCACATGCCATAGAATCATACAAGCGCTCTGATAGAGCCTGGAAAGAGGGTGTCTTCAACAGCGAGATTGCTCCTGTAACAATCAAGGGAAAGAAAGGTGATACCGTAGTGAAGGAGGACGAAGAGTACAAGAAAGTTATCTTTGACAAGATTCCCTCGCTCAAGTCTTCGTTCAAGCCTGGCGGCTCGATAACAGCAGCCAACTCATCCAACTTGAATGATGGTGCCTCGGCGTTGATTCTCATGTCCGCCGAGAAAGCCAAGGAACTTGGCGTAAAACCTCTCGCCAAGGTTGTCTGTATGTTTGATTTAATTTAACTATCGACCAATCGACCACTGATCCCTGGAACATAGCGTACGCTGACGCGGGTGTCGAACCTATTGACTTCCCCGTCGCTCCTACCGTCGCTCTGCCCAAAGCTTTGAAGAAGGCTAACTTGACTGTGGATGATATTGCACGATTTGAAATAAATGAAGCTTTCTCAGTTGTCGTTTGTGTTGCGGAGAAGCAACTTCAAATCGACCGTGCAAAGATCAATGTTGATGGGTAAGCACCCATAATCGTTTGATCGTTATGGTCACAGGTTGAAACCTCAATCAGTGGTGCTGTCGCACTTGGTCACGCTATCGGAAACTCGGGAGCTCGGATCGTTGTTTCACTTGTCCATGGCCTGAAAACCGGCGAATACGGTGCGGCCGGTATCTGCAATGGAGTAAGCCAATACGCTATATCTTTGTCAGTCTCTGAGATCTCGTTCCCAGGGTGGTGCTGCATCTGCTCTTGTCATCCAGAAGCTGTGAAGGGGAATGTGCCTGACGCTGAAATTGTATGACACCTCAGTGATGAATAATCATATTTTTCTCATTAGAGCCTACTCAAACTCCCGATCCTAATCTACGCCACTTTGTCTGAGGTATGTGAGGAAATGGCAACTCTTCAAGTTCCTTCCAGCCCCTCCCAGGCCCATGCGCTCACGCTAAAAATGTGGACACCCTTATCTTTCCGCCGGATTCTGTTGGTTGACGTCTGCGCGTCTACTGTTATCAGTTGCAGGCTCCGCACCTGCGTTGTCAATGTGTCGTGCGAGCCCATAAGCATGAGCACATCAGGATAAGAAACGGGTTGATGGTTATCTTTGTCTGGTGTGCCCACGTTCTCAATGTCTTCCAAGCCTGGCGCATCGAAGAGCTTTGAAGAGTCCGAGAAAAACTCTCAACTTCCTGATGATTTCGAAGAGAAGATCGATTCGGGCTCTTTTGGCGGAACAGACGGAGATGAGGCCTTGCAACTTGTCGGCACGGAGGCCAAAGAACATTTCAGCGACGAGTTTAACAGAAAGCTGCGAAGGAAATTGGTATGTAAATTCGGGGTGCAGTTGTGGATTGCTTGTCAACAATATTTGTGTGGACTGCCATAGGACTTCGTCATCCCCACAATATCTGCAGCGGTTTACTTCACTCAATTTCTGTACGCCCCACGACAAGATTTCTCAACGACGTAAATGCTCACTTGCTTACGTCTAGTGATAAGACTTCTCTGAACTATGCAAGGCGAGAGATAGTGTTACAAAGCCCAACTAGCGTCATACTAACTTTTCACAGTATCATGGGCTTTCCCATCGTGGGCCAGGTGAAACAAAACTTCTGCGGGTGTCCATCCCTTGGCTGATCTTCCCTGTAGAACTACAACCTGGTATCCATGGCCTTTTATCTCGGTAAAGTTAGGTTATTCTGATCTGAGCTTCCAACTGACGGGTGGTAGGATTCCTGTTCTGGGAGTTTCCTACTGTGTACATTTCCCAGAAATTGAGATTGGCCAAGTATTTGGGTGAGGATTCCATCCGTCGGTCAAGCACTAATCGCTGATAAATTCCAGGTGTCAACATCGTTCTCTGGGGAGCACTACTCATGTTGCAGGCATCTACCGACAATTTCGGGGCTTTCTTTGCCTTGCGTTTCCTTCTGGGTATGTTTTCTCAGTGCATGATTTATCACTATTTTTGACAGTGCAGACTAACGTCGTTTCAGGCATGTGCGAGTCTTGCGTATCTCCCTGCTTAGTTTTGATCATCTCCATGTTCTACAAGAAGGACGAACAGGTTCGCTAAGAATTCCCGGAGTTTGTGAGCACACAACTCATGACATGTCTAGGCCAAAAGGATTTCGTGGTTTTATGTTATGGTCAGGGCACCACATGCTAATCTTGCAGACGCTCATTCGTATTTCCACAGAACGCCCTCACGCAGATCTTTGGAGGCTTCGTTGCTTACGTAACTGGTCGAGTGTATTGTATTGCCAGGCGACTTCGCTCACGATGACGTTGCAGGGTATTTCATTCTACGACGGCAAAGCTATCCCGACATACAAGATCGTTTACTTGCTCTTGGGCGGGTTGGCGATTGTCGTCGGAATCGTTGTTTTGATCGGGCTTCCTGATTCTCCTGTCCATGCTCGAATGTTAAGTAGACAGGAGCGAATCGCTGCTTTGGAGCGTGTTCGTAATGATCAGGGAGGGACAGAAAACAAGACGATTAAGAAGGAACAGATCAGGGAGGCCCTTACCGACATCAGGACTTGGCTGATCGTGTTGTCGACGGTGCTTAGTATGTGTGCTGTGTGTGACGACTGCTATCGCACGATTGACATGTCTTGCAGCGAGTATTCCCAATGGAGCACTGAGTAACTGTAGGGTGGTCCGTGACAGTCGATCTCGATAGAGTGTTGACTCTGTTACTTTTACCAGACAGCAACATTATCATCAAGGGTTTCGGATACACGTATGTCACTGCTGCAGCAACATGTAAACCAGAGATTTGAACTGATGGATCTAGGTCAAAGCAAACGTTGATCCTCTCCACACCCGCAGGCGCCGTCGGGGCCGCAATGGTCCTGTTTTGTGGTTGGTATTCAGACAAGAAGGTGCGGGCTCATGCACCTTCTATGAATGTTAACTGTGATTAATTGTTTTGCTCAGAACGAGCGGATGACACCCATCGCCATCGCTTTGGTACCCACTATCGTCGGTGCAGGTGAGCAATCACGTTATGGTATTTAGCTGCTTTCCCCCTGAGACTATCTGTCTGCCAGCGATCATGGTTGGGCTGCAAGGCACCGGGCACCATGGCGCGCTTTTGTTTGGTACGAACTGAGTTCTTCCTGCATTTCACGGTTGTTGAGTCGATTCCCAGCGTCCTACTTGGTGGGAACATTCGGTAGCGCCTTGTCAACCATCTATGCCTACAACGCCAGTAACACGAGCGGTCATACCAAAAAGGTTGGCCACCCACTTCTTTCCCGTCATTCCGATGCCCTTATCGTGCGGAAAGGTTACGATAAACGCAATGACAATGGCGACCTTTAGTATAGGCAACATCATCGGCACGGAGATTTTTCAACCCAAGGACGCCCCTGCATACATCCCGGGTAAGATTGCAATTATGGTGCTCCTGAGCGTGCAGCTCTTCGTGTCCTACACCCTCCGTTGGATCAACATCCATTTGAACAAACAACGCCAGAAGAAGTTGGCGGAAGAAAGGGCACGTCACGGATGGAGCGATGCGGATGTCCAGCGGGAAAGGGAACGACATGCGTTTGCCGATTTGACGGACAAACAGTGAGTGACGTTGTGCATCAACTTCTGGACATGAATTTCATGGGAGTTTTTTCCCCCTCGATAGGAACTTGTTCTTCATATACACGGCATAGAGTCTCATGCTTTAGCTGACGATTGGTGTGATAAGAACTCTGTACGCTCGTCTTACGAAATTCGTTGATCATAAATCATGCAATCATGTACCATCTAGTCTATGAAACCTTATCAAAACGTGAATCGCACGAGAGCCGTAGCATCGTGGATTGGGCATACTTAAGGCTGACTCATATAGCACTTTCTCACCATCACCATCAAATTCTCCTCTCTCCCATACCAACCACTCAACCTAGATCTCCAAGCTTGTTCAGCTTTTGTCTGTAACGAAAGGGGCTGAATCGCTACTCGCTGAGGCTCAAGAACATGTCTTACCTTTGATGGTCCTCAGATATGCACGAACGATGCTCGGCGCATCCTCCATGAGCGCATCCTCGGGTTCCCATGTGGCCTCGTCCTCAGAGTATCCCTCCCAGAAAACATGAAACTCTCGTTCACCGTCCACCACCCGATGGCCCTTGATAGCCTCGACGACGAACTTCTCTAGGACCTCTGCCTCAGCTTCTTCCTGAGATTTGATACGAAGAATGCGCCGAGATTTGTGTGACCAGGCCTTTGGGAGTCGCGGCTTCCCCAAGTTTGCACTCGATCCGAATGGACGACCCGGGGACGAATCGGTGCACTTGCGGACGTACTTGTCCAATTCGCAGAGCGTGTGCTCGATGTCGCAGAGCATCATAGGAAGGCGGTTGGGACCTAGGCCATTGAACTTTATGCCCAGACGCTCAAAGTGCTCGTCCTGGCTGATCTGCATCCATCGAACAATGTCAACTTCCACTGAACGAGGGATGGTTTCGCGGAAGCACCTCTGTAGCCCCCTCCTAGACCCGATACCTATCACAACAAAGTCGTACTCGGAAAAGTTGACGAGATTGGAGTAGGACAAATTCAAAACCAGCTGATAAGCGGTGAAGTCGCCCATGCTTTTGAATGTCCGCAGGTATTCGAAGACGTCTGCCAAATGCTTTGCGTCTCGCAGCTGGGCGGGCAATTCCTGCATCAGGACCTCCAGGAATGCCAGGTGATTCATGAAATTCTCCGCGAACCCTAGTTCGGGTGCTGGTTTCTGATATGCTCCTGTGTAGATGGAGATCCCCTTGTCGTACAAGCCACGGAGGACCTTCTCGTAATTGGCGCGCTTATAAGCCTGCCAGGTGAATGGCTTGATGTTGTCGCGCAGTGTCTCGTACGTCCGGATGCTGGTGTACGTACTAAAGAGCACGATGCGGAACGTGATTTCCTCAGGTCGCTGTGGGCCCTTTTCGACGACTTCCGAAACGATGTACTGGCTAACCCGGTCGAGCACCCGGAAGGTATTGCAAAACTTGTAGTCCGCAAGAATGGGGTCCGTCGTCCAGCTATCGTAACGAGTTGTCAGATGCTAGACGAGCAAAACTCTGGCTAGGGTGTACTTACGGAGGAGGGTCGCCCGCACGACGCTTTTCGTCAATGGCATGCCTTTCGGCTGCCAACCGCCAAAAAGTGTCGAACACTGGGGTTGGCTTGTATTCCGTCTGACGGAGAGTGACCGTCATTGGAGGTGGAGGCGCGTTGGCAAAATGGAGCTGAGAACACGTCTTGGAACGTTTACTGCGTCTCGACGCATTACCATCTTCGAGGGCAGCAGCACCGCGTTTCATTGATGAGGCACTTTAGAACTGGTGGGACGCGTTCGGTCAGTTATAGCACGCGTATAACGTGGGGATAGTCTTACAGAATGGGCCGTCAGGATGTTCCGGAAAAAATGAAATGTCAAACTGTAGAGTGAAACTCAGAGCCTTGAACGTTATAAATTAGCGAGAATACGTAACATTGCAGCAACGATGTTGGCATCCACCTAGTAACCATCATCTGACAAGAACCTCATCAGCGACGCGACGGAATGGACAAACAACTTGATAGGCATCGATTTGTCCAACAGTACGTCGAACGACAGAAAGCCTATTTACCTACGTATACCACCGAGCAACGAGTTTTGAACGAACGCCATGGTACACCGCCATCCAAGCTTCCACGGAGTGATGTATTTGGATTCGATACCCCTGTTCTCCGTCCACGGGTGCCAGTGAACAAAGCCTCTGAATCTCAGCCCACGCTGCAAGCGGGACCGAGCAAGTCACGAACGCACGAAGCCAAACTGGGACCACCGTCACCGGAAACTCAGGATCCCGCTCTGGGCAAGAAGGACAAGCCGAAATCGAAACGGAAGAAAGCTTCGACCCCAATCGACACAGATAACGAACGTGCAGCCAGTAGGTCACTTTTTCCCACTTATCCCTTTGGATGACTTGGTGTATAATTTTACACTGTAGGACTAGCGGATCGGCGAGAGCGCAAGAGGAAGAAACGGGCCATCGTAAATCCTCCACAGAAGCACGACGATGACATCGTGCCTACCGCGGCCTCTAAAAAAGGAAGAGCAAAAGCGAAGAAGCCCGCCGCGTTGGCGCTTTTGTATGGATTTTCGGCCACGAATGTCACGAAGGGCAGGCTCACGGTTGGTCGTTCAACGCATGCGGCGTCCCATGCTCACATGTACTCGGCAGCTGAAACCAGCGCCTTCCCTTGGTGTTTTCAGCAAGGGGAGAGCGTCAGCGAAGAAGGTAACTTCAACAAGGAAGTCTTGTAAGTATCCTATTGTCATGGTCAAGAATGTGGCGCTTACGGACTCAGCATCGAGGAATGAACTTTTCTCTGAATCTGCGTTTTTGAACAAGCCGAGTGAGCGGGCTGCTGACTATTCAAATGTCGAAGGCGATTCGGATGATAGTTCGGTTTCCTCGGTTTCTGGTCACCCCATGCCCCAAGTTATTCGCACTACGAAACATACAAAAGAGGATCAAGGCAAATGTACCGAAACCCACACTGTAAAAACGCCACAAGCATCGACTCGCGCAGTAGCTGAATCAGAGGTCTGGGACATCGAGGTACAGAGCAAGCTTCCTTCTTCTGCGTGCGATGTTTCAAGCGAGCCTGGCGGGAAAGATTCTGCTCCCGTCGTCCTCGACCTCCGCGGGGCAGAGTGGGCTGCCTCTATGAATGTGACAGGGGAGCACAACAAGGCCCGGACTCCGAGCTTGACTGGTCCCCGAAGGTCAAGAGGACATTCTGCAGTCTGCTGTTCCCCGCGGGCTATATCGGATCTACATGACGAGTTTCGCCTTCCGCATGGTGTGGATGTTCCATCGATCCATCCTTCCCACTCGGCATCTCAAGTAGGGCATCGTGCTGCTGACACCCAACCGTCCGATCTGTGCCTAGTGACATCCAAGTATTTCACTGAACCCAAGCCTGTCCCTGCCCAGGAATTTGCTGCACATTCGCCGCAGACCCCGAGACCGAATGATGGCGTCGATGTACTCGATTCCCAAATTCCGGACCAAGCTGTCAAGGACGCCGCGCTGGATGTACAGACGATTCACAGGGTGGCCTCGCCGATAAACTCCTTGATGAGTGTTCCTCAACCCATGGTAGAATTCCAGACCCGGTACGACATGGTGCCACTCGAGTTCCCGAGCGAGGATTCATCGTACGACGATTACTACACACGCTTGAACGTGCCTTTGGAACCCCTCGGAAGACCCGATCGTGGTTATTTCGAGTCTTCTGTCGTGGAGATCCAAGGTAATGGGTCCATCGTTGCTCCGGAATATCACCATCCTTACCAAAGTGCCACCTGGGATTGGTGGTGCCCTTCGACCAGTTTAGCCACTGATGACGTAGGGTATGTTCCTGTGGAGGATTTCGAAGGTGCCTATCATCCGTTGGCGGGGGAATACGAGGACGGTCTCGGAGAGCCGGGGCCTGCTGTCGAACCTTGTTTTTTTGAAGCACGGCCCGAGTACGACTCTGGAGAAGGACATTTTTCTGAGCAATGGTTTTGTATGGCCGAAACTGGACGAGATTTTACCGTGTACGACGATGAGGCCGTCGACGGATCGATTTGGTATAGCGAAGGAAATTCGCAGGATGGAGACTCCGGAGAGGACGTGGTAGGCTTTCTGGAGGGACGCGCATTGTTACTTGGTGCCCCGGAGGACTGTGAGGAGAGCCCACGGGGTGTCGGGTTGTCGGGACTAGCCCAAGCGGAAATAGATGTTGCAAGTCGACTGCGGGACCACTGGCGCCCACTGCGGCTTTGAAAGACTGTGGAGCTATAAATTGGGGTGGCACGGGTATAGTACAATATTCAAAGCACTTTTACTTGGACGGAAGGCTAGATACTACATTCTATGAATGACCCTTCCGTGGTGGTCGATTTCTCTACCATGCTCATCGAGATAGCGCCCGTGGTCAGCGGCGCCAAAGAACCAAGGCCCTGCGCGGGTAGAATTGCTTCTGTGGTGTCTGGGGTCATCTGCGAAGCCAGAGAAGGAGCTAAAGGAGTTGTGACGCCTGCGATGCTCGTCTCTGTGTGTGTTGTGATGAGGGTAATGGTCTGAATGATCCATGCCAAAGAAGTTGCGGATGCGGTCACCGATGGAGGGGGTCCGCTCCCGCGATGGGTAGTAGCCATGACCATGGCCATGGGCGTAGGAGTTGGAGTGAGAGTGGTGGGAATGCGGGGCTTGGGAGTACTGCGGGGGGTGGTGGGAAGAGTATGGGAGATGGTGAGAAGAGTGAGAGGGGTGGTGATGGGAAGAGTGGGAGGGGTGGCGATGAGAGGAATGATGATGGCCCGAGTCCTAGACAAGGAGATGAGAATGAATGTAAAGAAGGGGTAGAAAAGAGACATACGCTGTGGGCGTAGGCTATGTTGGGTGTATAGACAGCATGATCACGGTCGTGGTGGCTGTGAGAGCGGTGATGGGAGTGTCTGCTGGTGCTCCTCGAGCGGTGGGGGACGACGGTGAGGTACTGGGGTTGTGCTGAGGGGGGGTATGGGGAAGAGTATGGGGAGGGGGAGTAGGACGAGTGTGATGATGGGAAGGGATAAGCCATGATGATGCATCTGATCCGAATTCCACACCCATATATATCACAACACTGCATCGGGTCGGATCTCGGATAGCGGAAGTTTCCTATCGGGATTCGGATGACTCTTGATTATGACTTGGACGATGAATCGAGTTGGCTGGTCTCGCATCTTTGTCCGTCTCCAGCACGACAAGACCCCCGTCGTTGGCCCACCCGTCCCCTCTCGTCCTCCCCCGCCATACACCACCCCCCCATTCCACACCCATGCCTTCTTTCGCGCCCTCGAACACTCATTTCCAACCCCCACAGCCCGCAGCCTCATGCGCGCAACCCGCGCCCTCCTCGTCGACCGCGTCGGCAGAGTAAAACGCGACGGCCTCGCCATCAAAGACATCGACAACGTGCGTACTCCTCTCCCCCATCCCTCCCTGATCATCCACTCCGATTTAGCAAGCATACCTCTTCCGCGCCGCATTGTCAGAAATGCGAGCGGAGCAAAGCGCTCGCTCGCGAAATGAAAGCACCGCCATGCGCGCCACCATCGCTGCACTTCGCAGGGAGGTCGACAGGCTCGACGTAAAGATGAAGGAAGACCTCGGAACCCTCAAGCACGAGTATGTCCATCCCACGTTCTTCCTTCTCGCCGTCCGACCCACATTTCAGGATCCAAATGGAGCTCGATACTCGCAAGAACGAAAGCAAGTCTGATTTGAAGCAGCAGAGTATCGCTATCGAGGTCTGTCCACGTCTCTATCCTGCATCCCATCCTCATCTCCCTCCGTGCGAGCAGGAAGTCTTGAACAAGGCCATCGTCGAACTCGGTGACCTCCGTGCAAGCATGGAAGAAGTAAAGTGGGTCAACATGCGCAAAGCAGTCGGTGATTATCGTTTCTTTCCTCTAGCCTCCCCCCCCCCTCACGTCCCATCTCTTAGCCGCACTCAGCGCCTTCCTTCTTCTCATCATCCTCTCCATGGAACTGTATTCGTTCAACATACAAAGGACACCTCCCTCTCGACACCCACCTCCTACCCGTATCCACCCTCCAGAGCCTGGCGATGTCGAGATATCCCATTCGTAGCACCCCACTTATCGAGAATCGATATGTACTCTACACCCCACTAATCTCTTTATCACATCCCAATGTACATTTATCCAGTACATATCTCACCTCTCCTTTCCTTGACTCTTCAAACTGGGGACCACCCTAGTCACTTGACCTCGAGCTTGGATAGCTTGTCCATAACCTCTGCCTCGCCTTGAGTCGACTCCGATCCCTTGTCTGCGGAGCATGCTCCTGTCGATCCATTCTCCACCTTGGAAGTAGATGTCTTGGTTGTCGTTGGAGCCTGTGCACCAGTGCTATTGCTCTCGGCATCTTCCTCGTCCTCCCAACTGTCTTTCACCGCTTCTGACCTGTCCGCTGCCTTTCTTGCCCTTTGGTTGGCACGCTTTTTGGCATTCTTGTTCGGGGGTGGAGCACTGGCGCCTTTTTCTTTCTGTTGCGTCTCGGAGGAGGGTGGAACCCATCCCAGGATATGCCCCTTGGGGAGGGTAGTGGCATCCATGGCCTGTTGACGTGTACCACGAAAGCGTGATATGTCCTCCTGAGGCGTGAATCCAGGCCGGATCTTGATTTGCTTGCGGACGCTGGGTATGCCAGACGCTGAGCGAACGGGGTTGTGTCCACTGTCAAAAGTAAGCCACGCACGATCCATCCGGTCGCTTCGACTCGGGGATGACCCGCTCAAATGTTCGTGGGTCTACTGCAATCCCAGCCGCAGACTGCTGTGGAAAGAGAGGGGGTCTGGACATGGTACGAGTCGTCGTGATGGCAGAGCGCGAGCTCGTTCGGAGTTAGAATACATCTTATCTTGTCCTCCTCCTCAGTCGTGTGCGATGCGCTACGCTGTCTTTGTCACTGGCCCAGCCGGTGCAGGAAAGTCTACATTCTGCACCTCCTTTGCCACCCATCTCCAATTGTCCAGGCGCACCGCCCACATCGTCAACCTCGACCCCGCCGCGACAGGAGACGCCTTCGAGTATGAGCCTGCCATCGACATCAGGGAACTCGTCACACTCGAAGACGTCATGACCGAGACAGGAATGGGTCCGAACGGTGGTCTCGTGTATTGCTTCGAGTGAGTGAGTATGTCCTCGCCGGCGTTTCACTGTGCATGCGCTGATTCTGCAAACAGATATCTCTTGGAAAATATAGACTGGCTCGAGGAAGAACTGGGTGGATTTGATGATGACTATCTCATCATCGATTGCCCTGGTTGGTACTCTCTCGTCCTAACAGCTGCGAGCTCATGTACCCCTAGGCCAAATTGAGTTATACACACATCATCCCTTCCTCCCCTCGCTCGCTCGCAACTTGCAGCGGATGGGGATAAGGATTTGCGCCGTGTACCTCCTAGAGTCTCAATTCATGGAAGACCGTTACAAATTCTTCAGGTACATCATTCCTCGCCCTTCCTCCTTATCCTGACCTCCTTTGCAGCGGTGTGCTCTCTGCCATGTCTGCCATGGTAAACCTCGAGGTCCCATGGATAAACGTCATGTCAAAAATGGATCTCGTCTCACCATCCACTTCCTCGGACACCACCCAACCACGGAACGGTAGACGTGAGCGTCGAGATATCGCACGGTACCTCGATCCCGATCCACTCTTACTCGCAAATGCACGAGATGGGCATGATAAAGTGTCGGAAAAGGAGAACAGCCGGTTTCATGAACTGAATAGGGCAATCGTCCAGCTGGTACCAGATCCTCTTTTTTCATTCTCGTGCGGTATTGATGGTCCACCAGATCGAGGACCACCCTCTTGTTTCATTCTTGCCTCTTGATCTCACGTCGACCGATTCTCTCGAAGTTGTTGTTAGTCACATCGATTTCACGATGCAATATGGTGAGGATGAGGAACCAAAAGAGGTATGCTTGTTGAATGACAAGATGTTCAGTACTGAATAATGCGAGACAGCCACACGATTTGGACGAGGGTGATTTTGCGGACATGGAGTGATTGCGAAGTGGTATCAATTAAAGTCTAAATCTAGTTGTAGTCATATTACCTTAACACAAAATCCGGCATGCAATTCCGTTCGGGTTACATGCTCTGAGGGCGTTTGCGAGGTTTCGTTCGGGTTGCAGTGAGCAGGAATAAACACACTGGACAACGCCGTTGAGAAGGTACCTAGGGCACGATCATATCCTAAAGACTCAGTGAAGTAAATGGCCGTAAGTCATCCAAATGACGAAGTAAAGGTAGATTTTGACCAACACAAGCAAGGTCTTCTGCAGCAGCCCGCCATATCTTGGTCGCCACTTGGTTGTCATTCGGGGGATCAATAACTTAGAGGGTCGGGAACCCTAAGACATTCGACGAGGATAAAAGGACCATGAATCTGCCTCGGACCTCGTTCTCCTTTGAGTGAGTTTCAACCTCTCCCTGCTTGCTTCCTTGCTCGGTGCTTACATATTGCGTGTTAGTTCCTACAACTAGTCTTGAATCGTCCTCATCGTTACTCCACATACTTCTCTATCGCGTTGAGAATAAAGGGTAAGATCTACCACAATATGGCGTAGTCTTGAACGCTGATGGCAGACAATACGGGACTATGGCTCCTATCGTCTTTGAAAATTACACTGGTGCATCCATTGACGTCCGTGTCAGTGCCCGGTGATACTGGAAATGAAGGATTCTTTCACATCTCCCCTAACAACAATGACAGCGAGCAGGTTGCATTCGTTTACACAGATATGACAACAGCCAAACGCAAACATACGTTGTGCAGCCTGACGGGACTTACTACATCCAGTGAAATCATTGACGTTGTGTATTGTATCTGAAGCGGTGGTGACTGTTCCCTCGTTGTGTCGTTGCGGAGCAGAAATGTCAAGTTCGTATCATACTTTGTGGTGCAAAAATCCAGTGTGACGCTCAGTACTCGTGTGACTCGTTTCGGACGCCAGCTAAATTTCATGTAACTATCTCGTTGGTTGGGTAAGGATTAATCTCAGCAAAGCAACACATGCCTTTGGTACATTTCCGTCCTTCTTTACGCACGAATCTATCAGCGCGAAATAAATATGCCATTGCAGCGCTTGTACCCATTCGGCCCGATGACTTGCAGTCCTTCCTGGAGCGCCTTGTTGATTCCTTGCTGTACGCCGTGTACAATTTTGTGACCGATCGTCATTGGAACCATACTTATCTGTAAACCGTTTGTAGGCCACTGCGGGAATGCACGACCGTGTGAGTCGGTTTGTTGTTCACACCGCTGTTCTGTGACCCCGAACTTTACCTTGGAAGTATGCCCGAACGATCGCCATGATGCTCAGAGCTGCTTCCGTTGGATCGGTAGGAAGCGACTTGGGCAGGTCAGTGGGTTGAGCCGATATCCCGATTTCGTTGGAGCCAGAGTTGATCGAGCTCTCCCTCGTAAGCTCGTCGGTCCCGTTGGCACCTTACCACCGAATTATTCTCGTCCCGCGATGCTTTGTAGTAGGCGAGGAACTTGTCCTTGTAATTGGCGTAATAGTGGGTGTTCAGAGTAGCCAGGTTCCCCTCGAGGTCGAGCAGCCATTGGATCCTTTCTTTTGTTCTCTCGGCAGCTTCGTCAAGGTGGTCATTGGCGATCGTCCTATCTTATGCTGAGCCTTGATGGTACTAGTGAGCAACACGTAACTTACAGAATAGCGTTCCCGTTGCCCAAGTGGACTTTGACGAGTTTCGCAACATCGGCTCTCAGAATCAAGTAAACTTTTTTTCAAAGAGGACCATCGGCGGCCCGTGGTTTGCTTTGATGTCAGCACATTGGATGTATCCGGAAGTTCTCGTGTACGCGCCCGCAGTGCTACAGATTTCCGTTAAGAATATTGTGTCATTCGGAAGCGAGCAACTAGTGGATAAAACGTACTCCTGCCCACTTTAGCACTTCGTCGACATGTATGAAATCATTTTACCTCCGACGCATCGTTAGCTCTTTCAAGATATGGCGAGGATGAGGAACCAAAAGAAGTATGCTTGTCGAATGGCAGTACTGAAACAGCTGGCACGGGGCTGATTTTGCGGACATGGAGTGATTGCGAAGTGGTACCGAGTCTAAATGTTGCTCGAGATGTGTAACACCGTACCCTCCCTCCACACATGACCATCCACGGGATTGGTGTCGACCTCTTACATGTACCGCGCATGGCCGCGTTGGTCAACCGGAGAGGAGCAAAGAGGGTTGCCTCACGCATTCTCAGTCCATCAGAACGAAACGCTTTTGGTCGACTCTGGCCAGAGAATTTGCCATGGATGCACGCCGCAACGCAGTTCCTGGGTGTGCGGTATGTACACGCCTTCATGTATCTGGTCCAAATTTTTGAATGGCCACAGGTGGGCGGTGAAAGAAGCAGCATACAAGGCGTTGTACCCACTCAGACCGACGTGGAAGGAGCTCACTTACACCACGTTTGATCCCCAGACGAGGTCCAAGCCTGCACTCGTCTTCCATCCCCGCGGCGGTGACATCTTCGGATTACACGTGTCCGTCAGTCACGACGGAGAGTACATCCTTGCACACGTCCTCGCCGAGAACGTGGCCTGACATGGCTCGACGGGTTCGCACTGTCATCAACACTAATGTACAGTGCTCGTCAGTCTATGTTATCTATCATTTTCTCGCTCGGAGGCTGCTTAGGCCACCAGTCAGGCCACCAAGGCTCCACTTTCCACCTTGCTCCATCTGCGACGTTGGCTTCGTCTGTAAACAAGGCAATGTCTGGACGCAGGTGTTCTAAACGGAGGAGAGCGAGCCCGACGGCTGTGCCAGGGCCCACGAGTGGCGTGGCGATCGAAGTGAGGAGGGTAGATGTTCCACGAAGACGGGGTGTTCTGGCGGTCGATGTGTCGGACTCGGTGGCGGGTGAGGGGATTACTGAGGGTTTGATGGGAAGGTGTAATGATGGGCCCGCTCTCGCTGACGTCGTGGACAAGACGGCTGGGAGAATTCGTTTGCGTATCACGCCGGTATGATAAGTCCGCACTGTGAGCTCTTGCCCCACATAACACCCCTTACGGAAGTCGACTACAAGGACCGGAATCGCTTGTCAGTGTCAATGTGGGACCGGGGAGAAGTCACGCACGTCCACCCATGACATCGAGGTTCGACTCGATGGGAAACGCGTGCAGAGGCTGAATGTCAGCGCTACCTTCGGGCACGCCATGCATTATCCTATGCAGGAGGTATGCATCTGCGGCCAATACATCATGGGTCGAGGCTTCCCGAGCTGCGCAGAAACAGTAGCGTGAACGGAGGAAACGAAGTGTCGAGTAGAGCTACGGACGTCTGTCTCCCTTACGGATGAGCAGTCGCCGACCCATACCGGGTGCACGGTGGTCGAGAATGACGCCATGCTCGGTACCCCATGGCAAAGCGAGGGAGTCACGCCAGACGGGCTCGACGGCGCCGCTTGCTGCCCAATGCCAGGATCTCTGTTGGGCTTGAGAAGGTCCGCCCCATGCGGCCCACACGTCCCATTCTTGTGTCACGTCGCGAATGCGGACCTTGGAACGAAGGACGAATCGTTTGAGCAAGGAGAGGAGCGGCGGTGATTCGGATGGGGATGGGTCGTGATCGATGAGATAGGTGGGTGAAGGAGACGCAGGGGAGGTGAAGAGGAAGACGTCGTGGAGGACGCGGCCCTATGGGCAAGGCTCAGTCGAAAGTATGAGGGAGCTGGACATAGTTACCTGGGCGTGGAGGAATGCGGCATAGGACGGGTGACCTTGTACGCTGTTTGCGAGCAAGCCGTTGAGGAATTGGGTCGCGTCGCTGCCGGAGACGGCGAGCACGGCGCGATGGGGGATGGGGGCCAAGCTGGGTGTCGAGCGTAGAAGTGCGCGCAACGTCATGGCGGTGTGGACGCAACAGTCGTCAACATCTTTGTCACAATCTCAACACCAATATGTCGTCTTCATGTTCTGCGCTGCTCGGGGCACTCAAAGTATGCCTTCTCGAGTCTGATTGCGTTAAAAAACACGGTCGACTGCCGTCGGAATGTCTCAAGCATCACACGGACGAGCTCCCCGAGGCTTGTCAAAGTTTGCGAAAGGCTACTTATGAATGCAAACGGAATATGGTGCGTGGACCGTCCGAGACAGCGACGAAAAGTGAACGAGGACTACTAGCTGGACATGCGGAAGAGGTTCCGGGGTAATACGGTGGGCATGGAGGAGGAGAAGGCAAAGGACTGAAGAGATTAGTAGGAGTGTTGTACGGTCAGCACTAATGAACACGCTGACTGAGGACATTAGCAAGCATCTCGGACACATGACCCAGCCAGTCTACTAAGTATAAATTCTGTCCTTCCCTCCCACTGTAAGCTGTCCAGTCTGCCATGTCGAAACCCCTCTTGCTCTACACCGCCCCCACTCCAAACGGACACAAGGTATCCATCCTGCTCGAAGAGCTCAAGGCTGTCTACGGCAACGTCATAGATTACGAGTAAGCACTTCCCTCTCCATCGTCCATCCCTTGACAGAGCTCCCACAGTGTCGAGAGTATCGACATCTCCACGAATCGTCAGAAAGAACCATGGTTCATCGCTCTCAACCCCAACGGTCGCATTCCCGTCCTCGTCGACCGCGAGCACAAGCCAGAGCCTTTCAACGTCTTTGAGAGTGCCGCTATTCTCCTCTACCTCATTCGCAAGTACGATACGAAAGGTCTCTTCTCCTTCCCCACCGGAAGTGATGACGAAAGCGTCATGTTCCAGTGGATCTTCTTTGCCGTAGGCGACTTCACACCAACCTTGCTTGCGCTCATCGAGTTCGTTTCGTAGCACGGTGGAATCGGTCCCATGCAAGGCCAGGGTGTGTTGCATCCCCCCCCGCACTACACATGGTACTAACTTGGTCATTTTTCTCATCAGCACACCACTTTAGAAACTA
>QFEM01002056.1:0-16488 GCA_003316205.1 Boletus bicolor
ATAACATTACAGATAGAAGTGCGTCGGTACATACGTGATAACCTGAGTGAGCCGTCGTGATAATCATACAGTCGTGAGTCCCAATATCCACCATGAACAGCCCCGACGATGATCTACATGCGCCAGACGCTGCGTGTTTTTTAGCAGGTGAATTCGTCCATTCCGATGACACCAAAAGAAAAAGAAAAAAACTGCAGGTATGCCACGATCAAAAACAAACAAACAAACAAAGTGAGCGTGAAAGGAGTGCGTCCGTATAAAGCGAAAGTGCTCTCGGTCAAGCTTTTCCAAAGACGAGCTTGCCCGTGCTGTGGCCGTTACCGTGCTTCTCCACCTCGATGCCGATCAGCCTGGTTTTGCCATGTAACCAGTCCAGACGACGGACGCCGCCCTCCCATCCGCCACCCATCTTGGTGCATCGCTTTTCGTATGCACGAGTGACCTTGCGCTGAGCACGACTGCCATGGCCAAGCGCCTCCCACTCCTGTGGGGTTACCCGCGTGAGGAGTGTCGTATGGAGAGAATAGAGCAGGTCCAGGTTGGTGATGTTCGATGACCGACTGGATTTGTGCGACGACCCGCCAACGTGGAATCCGGTACCACTTGGGGATGAAGTAGAGGGACCGACGACGACTGGCCATGGGAACTTGTCGGAGCGCAGAACCAAACGCGAAGGTATCGGTGTCGGCGGGTCTGTGGCCGGTTGGGAGAGCGTATGCGCAGGGACGGCGGTATGCGTTGTACGGTCAAGGACGGTGCGCGAGGAAGGCGTGTACGTAATGTCGTATGAAATAGGCGCGCTATGCAGCCTTGTCGATGCGAATAGTGGGTGCATGTGTAGCGAAGTTGGGTAGTACGGAATTTTAGGTTCTACGCTGCCTGCGTCTGAAAGATGTATCGGGTGGATCAGTCAAAGTAGACGAATCTCTGCGAGTATGGTATGACGTACGAGAATGCACGGATCCCGTGGCCGACGACACGCTACTTTGCCAGGCTGGATTATGTCTCAACGACGGTCGCCGCTCATACCTCACATGGTGTGAAGAGCTACCGACGGACGATCCAGGGGGAGCGGACCCGGGAAGGAGTGATGAACTCGAGTTGGTCCGAGATGACGGCCCAAACGACACGGACGGTGTCATGGAAGGGGTGTGCGGCATGGCATAATGCGCGACTTTATACATGTAAGGTCAGTCAATGAAGGATGGATGGATATGTGAAGACGTACGATGCTCAGAAGACTTGTAACTCGCGCGCCGGTATAATGGCGACCGTTCCGCTTTGGATGACGTCCCATACCTCACTTCGCCAGAGGAACTGGACGCCTGTGCAGCAGTGTCAAAGGCATTGTACCTCAACGGTGAGGGAGTGGTGGTGCGAGCAGAGTAGCTATTGCTACGCTTTGTCTTCAAGCGTGGTGGGGAAGTGGGACCACCAGAAGCTGCCGGTGTCGCGTAAATATAGTTCGGCGTTGGCTGGGAGCGAGAGCGCCAGTGAGACTTTGAAGACTGCTCGCGGGAAGGAGAGCTGTCACGAGAGTATCCGCCAAAGATGTAGCGCAAGTAGGAGGTCATGATTTTTCGTTTAGCAGGTCGTGAACGCAAGGTCGTATACCGTCAAACAGAGCCCAGTAGGTGGAGATGGAGAAACCATGGTTGATGTTCAACTACTTATATACGCGTGATAAGAAGATTTCAGGGTCTAGGATGAACATCAATCCAGGTTCTAGACGTGTTCCAAAGCGATGAATTGAAGTAAGAGGACCCCCAGAAAAAAATGGCGGGAGTGGTCCGCTTGGTGCCGGATGTTAGGAGGGTCCCATGCCGAAAACGCGACGCATATAGAAGATTGGAGGGCAGTAGAGCCAAATATCACGTCTTCGGTTTGTCCGGAAAGTCCGTGTGGTCGATAAGCGGGTGCAGATCGGCGACCGGGGTGGCCAGATAGTCGGAAAGAAAGGGCGGTCTACTGAGGTAAACATGACGCGGGTTGCCAAGGTGTGTGGCGAGTGGGATTGAATCGGCGTTTTGCGTTTGGTTCGTAGGTCTGCCTTGAGGCGGGTGTTGAGTTTGATTGTCACCCGAGTTGCTTCCCGAGGGTGCATGGCGACCGCATGTTCACCATTTACGGTCATGGCGCGTACGACGCGACCACCCCGTTGATGCGTCTTATCGCTTGACCCGCCCAATCCCTAGGAATGTTCCCAACATTTAACCATGTCAGTCCGCCACATTGACTGAACTCGCACGCCTCATGGGTGTTCTGGGTCAGATTCCCCAGCCAAGCCTGATAATCTCTGCACGGGGACACGGAAACGTGAATAACGCGAGCTAGTGTCAGAGTCTTTGTCGACGGGCGGAAACCGGCGGTGACCAGTTGCACAATTTCGGGGAGGACGAAATGAACGCGTGTCAAGATAAGATTACTCACACTGCGACTCTGGTCTAGAACCGCCCAATACACCGGCGCGATAGATGCACCAAATGGAGAGAGAAAAAGATAACCAAGTACCTCTGCTGGCGACCAGCTTCCTGGAGGCATGAAGTCATTAAACAGGCTAACTTTGCCGAAATGAAGATGATGATTGCTCTCCTGGTCGATCGCTGATCGTACCCCTTCAAGTTCGCGTTCTCCCGTCACGCGAGGCGGGAGCGTTCCAAGAAGCATCGCTGGAAGGCCAGTTGAACCTCCATTGTGGATTCCCCCTCTCCCGTGGCCAATACTATAACAAGTACTCACTCCCGGTGAGACGTTGGACCGGCTTTGAAATTAGTCGGGTGGCTATCCCACCGCCCACGAAGCCTTGACTACGCAGCGCTCTGATCGCATCACACCCTCAGAGAAGAAAGATATTTGAATCAGAGCAAGAGGGAAGGAATATTTTCTTGGACGGGCGATGCATGCTCCATGCATGGTGGGACAGCTAGTGGGTCATTCGAATGAACTTGAGTGGTCTCGTGGTTTAGAACGCATCGAATTTTAGTATTCCATCTTGGAAATAGCAAAACACATACGGAAGTAAGGGAACATGAAGCACCCATGGTGGGTGGCAGAGGTCGTTGAACCATGTTTGGTTTCTGATCCAAACAAACGACAAACCCAACCCTCATTCGAAGCTCACGTTTACCACCAACCATGAGCCCAACGTTTGGAAAAATCCTGAACAAGTTTAGGCATATTGACCCCTCGCGCACGGGCCTACCTGTAGATCTGGGCGATATTGTCACTGACGAGCAGGTCTATCGTTATCGAAAGCAGAGGGGTGTAAACCTCGGTAAGGAGCCGGTGTTCACGCATTGAACTTGATCACCGAGTGGACAGGATGTTGGTTTGTCCTGGAGCGGTGGATCGCAGAGACGCCGTTCGCTCACGCAGTACCTCCCGGGCAGAGCGACTTGGATGTCGCCAAGGGCTCTCACGCGAAGGAAATCTTAGAGCGCCATTGGGATACTTGGATCACGAACAAAGATTTCGAATGGCTCGCCGCCAGGGGCATAAATGCCGTGCGGATCCCAGTACGCTCTGTCCCCCCACTTGGGTACACCCTCCACTAGACCATGCTTAATACAGATTGGTTATTATCACTTATGCAGTCTTGATCATTCCTTACTCTCAGGGACGGATTTCCATGGTCTTGACAGCATATTCGAGGGTGCTTGGATCCGACTCGTGCGGGCAGTTGAGACCGCTCAGCTTCATGGGATTGGTGTTCTATTCGGTCTGCGATTCTCCCTTCCCCTTCCGACTTCCTAATACGACATATAGACTTGCACTCTGCCCCCGGGAAGCAGAATCAAGATTCTCACTCGGGGACTTCTTCGCCCACAGTTCTATTCACCTCTCGATCCAATCTAGAGCTTACCGTCCGAGTCCTTCGCACTTTGCTGTCTGCCTTGCGGTCGCTGCGCGCGGAGCACGATCCCCCGATCAGTAATATCATTGGAATTGAGTTGCTCAACGAGCCCAAGCCATCGTCCCATTCCACGTTGAAAAACTGGTACGAAAAAGCGATACGGGAGTTGCGCGTCGTCGACTGGGGGTTACCTATCTACATATCCGATTGTTGGATGTCTGACGATTATGCCCACTTTGTCAAGTCGCTTCCAGAGTCCACTGCACCTATTTGTCTTGACCACCACCTCTATCGCTGCTTTACGCAAGCAGATATTTCGATGCCAGCCGCTCAGCATTCTATATCGCTCATGGATCCTAATGCACCGACGCCGCAGACGTTCGCACGCGTAGCAGGTATACTTGAGGGTGCTGGCGGTGCGCTTGTGGTCGGGGAGTGGTCTGGCGCGCTGAATCCTGGCTCGCTGCAAGGTTCCATCAACGAACGAGAAGAACGAGCGCGATACATCGCCGCACAGCTTGCTCTGTTTGAGCAGTATTGTGCAGGATGGTTCTTCTGGACGTACAGGAAGCAGTACCATGGCGATCAAGGGTGGTCCTTCAGAGATGCAGTGGAAGCGGGGGTATTCCCAGGTCATGTTGGCTTGTACCCGAATAAGAACGTTCCTGTGAACGATCCAGATCGAGTGGGGAGGAAGGCTGCCGCGTTGGCTCGGGCTATCGGTTAGTTCAATTTTTGGCTCCTTCGCCGCAATTATTTCTCAGGATGGCTTTGAAGGTCAACATACTTCCTATTGGGCTCAGTATCCAGGGCATTACGAACATTGGCGTTTCAACAGGGGCTACGACCGAGGTTGGGGAGACGCTTACCAGTTCCTTCTACACAACGTTGTAAGCAAGCGTGTGGTCTCCGAGCTTGGATTCCAGGGTGTGTGGAAGAAAAAGAGGGTACACGACCACGGCGTCGAAAACGGGTTTAGCAACAATCTTTGGGAATATGGTAAGGCATGCAGCTTCAAATCACACTTGGTTTTGTTTGCCCCCTCCCCCTCTTCCTTGCGGATCTCTTGGACTCGGTCTGGGCTGATACTCCTTTTTCTCTCTTTTTTCAGAACATGGTTATGTGCAAGCCATTCGCGACGCAAAGCTTGATTTCCAGGCTGTGTATTGCTAGGCCTGAGATCCTCGTTCTCCGCTTTTCCGGCTTCGTGATGATGATGTGGAATGGGCTCGTCTTCTTTGAAGTTCTACTATGTACATGTATTCTCCTTCCTTTTGGTGGTGGAATATAGTTGCAATTGGCCCCGCTGTCAGGTGCAGCTCAATTGTAAGCTTTCCTCTCTTAATGCGCTTACCCCATTCTAAGCCGTGCTTTAGGAGAGACAATGTCATAGCGTTTGCTCTCTTTCCGATGCCTCGTCGCACTGTCAGACCATGTCGTGATTTACTTTACTTATGTGTCAAATGGTCGGACGCGACCGGCGCGTCGCAGTGTGTTCCTTACAACAACCAACCCGACCCCTGCATCCGCACTGCCTCAGTCGTAATTAAGGGTAAAATCCATTTCAATTTTCAAGGCACGGCGTGAGGCACAGATTTAGTGACACGTATGTAGATAAGGAGCTGGACTACATGTTTCTACACAAACATAGTATGTACATACAGATGTTTTTTTTTTTTTTCAAAAGAAAAGAAGGGGGAACAGAAAGAAAAAAAAAAGTCACAAAGACTCGTACGGTAGTAGGACGCTGGGTAGCATATAAGTCATAGCATAATTTATCCGAGCAAATATGGTTCCTTGGTATATGGGATTCGAATACATTGAAGATAGACGCGGCATTCAAGCAGTGATCAGTCTCCACTGGTAGAAACCATCCTCATCGTGTGTTCTGATCAACCCTCTGAAGACGTGTTTATCCAGCAGGTAGTCAATGCGCTTCACCCCTTGACTCGCCTCCACCTGCGCCGATGATGGTACACTGCGGCATCTTCGAGTATATGCACGAGCGATCGCCGTCTCCTCAGATAGGCTGAGCCGAGCCCAGTCTTGATGTGTGACTTGCCTGTGAAGCGAGGAGTGGATCACGTAGAGGACGTCGCCAAGCGTAATCGAAGACTGCGCAGTTGGAGCGGTATATCCGTCATAATGAAACTCCAAGTCAATCGGCCATTGTGGAATAGCGTCGTGTGAGATGCGCATCCGCGCGATGGAAGGGTATGTCGCGGGTTCATGAAGCTCGTCCGCGGAAATCACAAATTGACTAGGACCGATCCATTGGAGGGGGGTAAAGGACGGCGAGGAGAGATCAAAGTAAAAGTCGGTGCGGGGTGTCTCTCCATTTAGGAGGGGATGGATCTGAAAGTGGGAAGAGGTGCCCATCCATGGGGAGGCGGATTCCCATGGTCGAAAGCCCCCACCAAAGGATCGTCTTCGGAGATGCGTCGGTGTGGACGGGGTCGAAAGGAAAGGGCTGGGTGGCATGCCACCATGCCAAGATGGTCTGCGAGCACGGGGAGGGGGGTTCCAATATGAATCATCGAAATGCACACCCTGGGGTGTGTTGGGTCTGAGATACGGGGATGATGGTGGGAATGGGGAGGATGGGTAGAGCGTAGCTGGAGGGATGAAAGGCGAACGTTGTGTGTACGTGCCGTACCCGAGATACGGAGTGGGCTCGAAAGCCAAGGGGGTATAGACGTATGGGGCAGACATAGTGATCAATCGATGATGTTGTGCTTGTGTGGGGTAGACAGGACGTGAGAGTATATTATATCTGAAAGATAGGCGCTAAGTTAGACACAGCTTTCGACGCCATGGAGCTACTGTCATCATCCAGTCATCACACAGCCTTGGAAGTCTGGCGTACCTCACAGCCACAAGACCCGCCTTCGGCTTTTGGATTGGCTTGTTGGAAGCAAGCGGAGAGACACAGCGTCCACTGTGCTATCTACCGGGCACGAAATGGGGGCGATTGTGAATTGGCAAGTCTTGCCAAACAGCAAGCTGCGCAGCGGGACAGCAAATGAGTCAGAGTGACTCACCAGTATGGCAGATATCCAACGGCTCGCTGCGGCGACCAAAGCTGCGACCAGTCGATGGCTAGGGTATTTGACTACAGAATGTTGGAGAAGCGATGATCATGCATGTATAAGAGACTGTTGTGGGTAAAGATGACCAAGCAGCGCCGAGGATGATTGATGATCAACCATCATTTCGGCGCTTACAGTAGGAAAGCTGACTTTTTCTCATCGTCGACGGCAGTCGTCCCACGTCGCTGTGTACTGATGTCGTATAAAAAGGATGCAACGGAGGATATTATGTCAACCGTGGGTGTTGCAACAATATGTCAAAAAATCTTTGGCCATGCTGGGAACCTACATCCAAGACTCATCCGCAAACGCAGGTTTGGGTATGCCCTCCATTTACCAATCAGTGAGACATATTCATATTTGGATGGCTCAAGCAAATTGCGAATTCATACCGCGGATAGGCCTCTAGGCTGGCAGCGAACTTTGGCGCTCACAGCACGGATATCCGGATCTAATGGATGTGACAGTCGCGGGATTAGAGTCCCAATGACCTTTTCTACGATGCGCTAACACCACCTGCTGGAATCTTTGACGAAGTCTCACACAGAATGCTTTTACACATCCGTAATACTTACCTTTCGTTCGGTCGTTACATTTGAATGTAACCTCTGGGACGTGGTGAGTGCGCTTCCCGCCAAGTTGAATAATAGTACTAAAACGTTTTTAAATGCAGCATCTCCAGTGTTATCTCTGTATCTGCTTTCCTTGCTCCAGTTGATTGCAACTTTTGCAAGTGAGTCCATGGTGAGTGCAGCATCACTTACATTGCAGGCACGAGTTGTTGAGCATCCCACTTCAGTATTGGGGCAAAACTCTTGCACTGGAATCTTCGCTGGTGGCCTCTTATGAAGTGTTCCTTTTCCCCCTCACCCATAACATACCCATCTTCGCGTACGCAAGGCCTCATACTGCTCGACATCTGCTGTTCATGACTGTTTCTCGGTTCCGATCGACACAGGGTCCCAGGACGCGGTATGGATGAGCACGCAAACGCTGCAAACGAACGATTTAGACAGCGATCAAAGTGAGATCGCCAATGTCACCCTCTACCCCAACTATGCCGGCTTCACCCCGCTGGTCAACCTGTACGGTGCTAACCTGCCGAGATTCAAGGCGACCAAAGTGGGGTAGACCCAGAGGATATCACTAGCTGGCGATTTCAACCTATGGTCCACGGCAAACTGAGTAAGTTATTCATAGTCGGTGATATGAGATACTGACATCTTGGAGCGTTCTATTCATGAGATTGCCGAGCATGCTTCCGCGACTAGGAGCCGGATCGCTTGTTCAGCACAAACTATAAATTCGCTTGCGATCTATGTATCCGTGCGCGTCTCCGGTAGTCAAAACAACGTCGGTGGTGCTACAATGTCAGCATCCGTACCTAAAGAATACAAAAAACAGACTTCACTCCAAGGGACAGTGGATGGGGTAGTGGCCAAGCCACGTATCCAGGAGCTTGCCCCATTATCAACCTCTGCTGCGCGGTGACCCTGATCTTAGCTACTTTTGGCATGGAAAAGCCGGCCCCCCCGGAACTTAACATATGTACCACATACCAATCAATGCTCGAAGAGAGCTGCTTAGGAATGCGACCCTCGGCTATGCATGCTACAAATGGAGTTTAGGTGTACTTGCCTGGACACCGTCAACGCCATCATCATCCAGGAGAGGAGTTTCAGCTCACGTGCCTGCAGTTCCGCAGCATGTTTGGGCGTCTAGGACTCACGGGTTGTATCGAGACCCAATGTAACATGTTTTGTATGGCTTCTTGGCGTTGTGTGCGGTCCCATTGATTTTTTTCTTCCCTTTTCTTCCACAGGGTACCTCGTGGGCAGTTCACACCCAACGGGTGGATCCTAGACTAAGCCCAGTCTAAATGCTGTACGAGATATGAAGGTAATGCCCAATGGTGCGTCTTTCCCGTTTCGTACAACATTCAGGCCAGACTGTCTTAAATACTGATCCGCCCGTTATGACAATATGATCCACTAATGTATAGGTTTAGCCTAACTATTTTAAGGATGTGGTGTCTCCGGGGCGTGTACATACCCTCCGGAGCATAGTTGATGAACCTTGATGCGCTAAACTCCGGCGCACCAGAAGGTCAGCTACACTCGTTTAAAGGTTTTGTGCGGAACGTGCGAACGGACCACAAGAGGTGCGAGCTCAAAATTAATTACAAGGAAAACGGCATCTGGTTCGGCTACGTGGATGGGCCTGTACTTTCGGTTCCTTGAAATGCAACCCCGAGCGCTCACTGTCAAGCCGTGGGATGGGACACAGGTTCTTCCATCGACGCTATGCCATATTATTCGTCGCCGCGTGTCGGCGGTGTTCCACTGAATTCGATATAAAGCATTCAACGAACAGGGCGGGCAAACGTAGCATTCCCCCAGCTTCTTCGGGGTCAGGTATGATTCGCCCTACTCTCCTTTTCATTGCGATAGCAACCTTGGGCGGTGCTACGAGGCACGCCCTTGTTGTTAATAGGGATGCTCAGACGGCGTCCCGGTCTTTACTGAGCGAGACATGCCAGGAAATTGCAGCTTCTATTTCTTCGGCGTCAGAAGTCTATGATATTGGTTCGTTGTTGTTTACATCCCTCATGTTTCAATTCACACTTACGCATGATGATTATATTGCAGCATCAATTAACTACATAGAAGACATCAGTCACTGGGCGTCGTCGAGTAGCCAAATTGCAGCATGCTCGTTCGAGCCTGGTACACCCGAAGATATCGGTGTTGCGGTGAGCGCGCTCTACCAAATTCATGTCACTTTATTTACCAAGGATGATGCATCTAGCTGCAGATTCTCGGAGAAACACGAACTCCATTTGCGGTTCGTATTGTTTGGCTCTGGGGAAAATTCAGAACGTTTAACGCGTCCGTACAGGTCAAGGGTGGTGGCCACACCGCCAATCCAGGGTTTTCGTCGACCGCGGGAGTCCAAATAGCGATGTCGAGGTTCTCCCAGGTTGATTATGATTCCACGGCGCAAACGGCTACGATAGGAGCAGGTCTGATCTGGGATGATGTTTACGCAGCACTTGAGCCACACGGAGTGAATGTCGTTGGCGGACGAGTCACTGGTGTAGGTGTTGCTGGATTCACGCTAGGTGGAGGTATGTTTGAAGAGTGTGTACGACTAAAAGACGCTTTTAACGACATAAACAGGCTACTCGTGGCTTACAAACCAATATGGTTTGACCATCGACACTGTGCAAAGTTATGAGTTGGTTGCGCCTAATGGAACGGTTATGAATGTTACGGAGACATCGAGTCCCGATCTGTTCTTTGCACTGAAAGTATGTACATGTTTTTCTAAACATGACGTGGTAACCACATTACTTTTTCGTAGGGTGGCATGAATAATTTCGTACGTGGAAATGTTCTGCGGACAACTCGCTGTTGATCGTCGTTCAGGGTATTGTAACTAGTTTTACATTAAAGACGTTCCCGCAGACACAAGTTTGGGTACGTATCCATCCAGTTCCGATACTTATCCAGATGTCCTGACCCAAGATGTAAAGGGTGGTGTCATTACCTATACCGCGGACGTCTTGGACAAGGTTAACCTAGCGACGGCGGATTTTTCAGCAAACAACACGGACCCAAAGGCTGCAATAATCACAACGTATAACTACCTCCTCGGTGAAGTGCGTCGCTTTTGCAGCCTCTTCCTTGGAAATCCAACTTAACAGATGTGTTCGTCTCACGTAGCCGGGAGTGTCGGAGATCCTTTTCTATGATGCACCAACACCACCTGCTGGAATCTTTGACGAATTTCTAGCGATTCCCTCATTCACGCGGGATATTTCGACGCGCTCCTTCTCTTCTTTGGTACAGTCTTCACCTGCAAACACAACCTACGGAACACGGTAAGTGCGTTTATTGTCGAAGCTGTGAGAGGATCCCAAATGCATTAATAGAGCCGTCTTCAACTCGATTTCTACAACGAATTATCCGCTCTCCTTGCTCCAGTCTATCGTCAACGAGTCTATCGTAAGCGGGATCGTCTCTCATTCCGAGAAACTAGTCGCTTACCGTTCCACTCCAGTATTGGGGCGAACACCTTCCGGACTCTGAGTTTTTCGTTTCTTATGATGTAGAGCCTTTTCTCTCAACGCTCTTCACCCATAATACGACTCCATCGGCATACCCGCCTGACCGTACGCAAGGCTTCTTACCGCTCAACATCTATTTTGCATGGCTGTCGTCGGAATCCGACCAAGCCATTTACGATGCGATACGGACAAGTGCAATGACGCTCCAAGCACATGTCATTGATAGCGGTCAGAGTGACGCAGCCCCCGCAGCTATCTATCCCAACTATGCCATTTTCGATACGCCGCTGGCCAACTTGTACGGCGCGAATCTACCGAGATTACAGGCGATCAAAGCGGTGGTAGACCCAGACAAGGTTATGGATCTTGCTGGTGGCTTCAAGTTCTGATACCATTGTTGACACGCTGTAGCACCTGTACTCGGACTTGTATTTTATTGTGTTGACATAGACATACTGTTCCCGTGCGAGAAGTGTCGTACGAGCGTGTCAATGCCACCCGTGCAGACGAGGGACAATGAGTTTCGGCGAGAGTGGACGACATGGCGCCCATCTTTAATGCCATGTCTTGCGCATATGTCGCTAGATCAGCGTCGTTGTCCTGTCGCCCAGACGTGCCGCATCCTAAGAACAATAATATTACCGCAACTAGACTTTGGCACGATATCTGCTCGGCGTGCACCGCCTATCACATCGACCACGCATCCTCGTTGTGCATGTCCGGTGAACATCGTCACATTCATGTTGTGACGTCCATACGTGCAGCGGACTACGTGCACGAGCTGAGAATGGACAAAAAACGAGCTCACGATGATAGTGTTCCTCGACGTGATCATCATGACAGGTGTATTCGAGCTGAGCGTTGACAACACTGGTGCCCCATTCCACGCCCCGTACAGGTATACCTGGATATATGCGATAAGGATATCTGTGCGTTGTGCAGACCATCGCGTCTTCTAGAGATCCTCCATGCAGGCCGCAGCCGAGTACGAGACCGACTAGCTGATTCTGAGAGACGGTTGGAGAGTAGACAAAGGATGCACTTCGGGAGATGGGTATTCAAATAATGTCCTCGGAATCGTCGGTAACGGCCAAGGAATGGATGCATGATTGAGCAGTTGTTTGTATTCTTTGCTCGTCTCAAAACGCACAATGAGGGAGTGAGAGCTGAATATGGACGAAAAGACGTCTCCCATCCTTTTCCCCGCTCTTCCACTGCCGAAATGTCTCTAAGCAAGTGCAGGATCATGTACGCTCGTCTGGTCAGCGGGTTTCAGTCGGATAGCGAAGGCGCTTTGGAGAACCTCACAAACGCACATGAGATCGTCTCCAGACAATGAGTCATTTATGTAGAAGCGAGAATTACATAATCTAGCATGAGAATCTGTTTGGTTCGATAATCCTTCCAACTTCTCTACGCGCTGAACGTTGACATCCAGCCTATCACGAAGTCTCACTATTATTACGATACGTAGCAGCTTGGTCTTCCGATTGAGCTCCCTCAGTGACTGGATAGAAGTTATTTCCCATTCGCCACCTAACCCAAATAGCCCGGATACCGATATCGAAACCACCTACGCTCACCACCTACCGGATGCCTAGTTTGCCTCCCCTTCCAGAAAAATGGGTCTTTGATGCCGACCGTGATCCCCCTGTGTATACTCGGTTAGTCCCTACTCCATTTCATATCACCGTCGGACTGATCGCACCTTACGCCAGACCTTTGGTTGGCTCCGAACTTTCCATGCAGAGACATTGGAATACCTTTGATGCGCAAGTAATTATCTATTTACCATCATGCTTGGAATGATGAACTTTGGGTCATGTGGCATCACTTACCAATAGAGACGGTGAAGTCTGCCTAGGTATCAACTTTACCTCTTCGCTGAGGACAGAAGAACTGAAGGATCGTGCACGGGGAGCTCTCGATAAACTTCGGTGAGAACATTTTCACTACGATTTTTTTTTGCTTTATGAATACTTGACGCATGTGAACATGAGGCTAACCATTTCCGTCCTAGCTTTGTTTGTCCTATCATTGCTTGCACCGTAGAGGATGTCGCATCCCCACGATGGGTATACACCCCGTCCGCTGATCGCGAAGCGTGGCTCAATCTGGCTCTTGTCGTTGAAGAGCGAGGAACATCGCTCAAACCATCCGAGTTCGTTCAGAGCATCAACCTCAAACGACTACCCTACACAGACGGGAATGGTACTACCACTCTTCTCAGGGCCTACCTACTCACAACCTCGAAAGAGGGTAACGATGGCAACGAGGAATATGGCCTATACTTTCATGGCTCTCACACCATCATCGACGCGGGGCCTGCACTCCATGCACTGAATCTAATGTGTGAATGGATATCTGATGAGGGGATGGACGTCAGAGTTGAACCTTTGGAAGAGTGGAAGAACCTTCCCGTTGATCCGATTACTGCGACGGGAGGGCCACCTAAGGAATGGGAGACAATCGGAATAAGGCTCCTGCAGGAGTTCGCGGAACAGAACGCTCGGACCGTGGTAGGTTTGATCTCAGTCTTCCCATTCTTCCATCTTACCCCGATCATTCGATTGATGATATGGACGATAACTTAGCCTTGTCACACCCTGGCTCCACCGTCCCGCCCATTGAACATGTCCGACCCACCGTTCCGTTATACTACAAGCATGTCGGAATCAGAAACGGCTGCGATTGTTGCAGAGACGAAAAAGATAGGGGTGGCCGTTTCGGCGCTATTCCACGCCGCACACTGTCTCGCACAGTTCAAGATGAACCCGATCTCTGGGGCAGAAACAGAGGTCGATTTTTCATCTGATGTCACAGTGTAAGCAATGCTTCCAAACACTTTCATGTTAGATTTGTTCTGAACCTAGTCCATGATCCTTTACCCACATCCTCGATAATTACTTTAGTGTTTCCCTTGAACGTTACATGAAACCACCCGTCAACCCGAGGACACATTTCATATCATCCTTCACTCTGATGCCATTGCGCTTCTCGATGGCTCAGTCATTGGCAGAACGCAGCGAGAAGGGGAGATTGATCATCACGACGAAAGTACTCCAGGAGCGTTTTGACAAATATCTAGCTGATCCTTGTCTGCCTCATCTATTAGCCGTGAGGGCGAGCACATCACCGACTGGAGTGGAACATGATAGTAACACCGAGCTTGCGGGCCAGGCGGGAGCGGAAGAAATACCAATATCCCCGTGGTGTTGCGCTTTTAACAACTTGGGTGTTGTGGAGAAGAGGCTGCAGACACAGCACGGGAGGATCACCATTGAGAGTCTATGCATCGGAAATCGACTGAGATCTTGCATGTAAGGCGTTGATAATGGCTGTTCCCGCTCCTGTAGGGTCTCACGCCTTTTTTTTCTCTGTTTTTCCAGGACCGTTCATATGTGGACAATGCATTCGAAGTTTCACTTCCAAGTTCAGGTGGGTCATTTTGCATGCTATCTCAACTGTTAGCTTTCTGTGCATTGCCTATACGTCGTTCTGACCCGTCGTGATGTCAGGGTGCCACTGCCTGGGGAGAGGAATGCATAAAAACGCTGTTAGAGGAAACACTGAGGATTGGGTCCCTTGTCTTGGATGACTCTTGAAGGGTCCGTAAGTATTCATAAAGGTGGAATGATACTTCGCATCCTCTGTTGTATCCCGTAGTCGCAAATGGACCCCACTGATGAATTTTACTTCAAGTAGTATTCCGAGTGGATGGCTATGTACTATCAACTTCGCTGTTACCATCACATCTACATGTACTGCCTTAACTTCCCTTCCTCGATCTGTCAAGAAAGAAATTCAACCGTGACTACATGTTGGCTCTGGTCAGGGCACCGGGATGATTCGTCGGATTGAGGCACAGCATGGGATCAAACGTTCAAAGTACTCAATAAGGACTGTGCGTAATCCGGGTCAAAATTCACAACTACTAAATATACCTCGTCGATTTGATCAAACCTACCAGTGTATCAAGACAAATGACAGTTGGAGTCTAGGCGGCTCGAGCCACACTTACTAGAGTCTCGATATGCCTACTCTAAACCGAGCACTCGGCCTCCTGGTGGTTCTCTCGTGAGTCCAATCCTCCGAATCAGTGGGGTATGATCCAAAGGGACGGAACCTATCCGCGGATGATGTCACGCGTTGTGGATCAACCGAGCCCCATTCTGGATGGGGATACATCGATGTTCGCGCGCACTGCAGCTCCAATAATAATGTAAGGTAGGGTTCGCTACGCTGTATGCCCCAAAGAACTCCGACGTGGAGCTGAGATCCGTGCTCCGTCATACCCAAACTGCCTGATCACTACTATCGATCAAGGTAGGATGCCCGAAAAGGGACGGCGCAGGGCCCGGGCGGGTGGCCCCCGTATCAACGGCGGCCGAACGTCGCCGGTCATTCAATGCCACAAGACAATGAGCACCATCTGGGCCACTCGAATCCACGCTGATTTAGCAAACGAAACAGGCACGAGAGCGCGGAACACGCATTCCGTGTGGCCCCATGGCCTGCTCGACACCGTTCATGTGAAACTAGGGTAATATCACGCCAACATGACGTTCGCGCAGCCAACGGCCCCTCGGAGCATCTGTAGGACGCCCTCTTGTTCGAGCTTTTACTCCACACGGAACACCGCGGCCATTATCGGCCACCCGAATGTAACCCCGTATGCGGCCTCTGCACAATCAAGCACTGATACGCCGCTCTACGTCCTCGGGGTGACGGTCCAAGTTTCCCGAATATAGATTCTAGTAGTCGGACAGCACTCTTGCGGTCACAATTTAGTATCCTTTTGTGCTCCGCTCGTTTGAAGGGACGAGAAGGACGTTCCAACGTCCTCCGACCCATGAACACCTATGCAGTTCCGTGGAACTTGGAGTTCCGTCCCACGTCACTTAGCACGCCACAGGAGTCAGCTCAGCCACAGACCCATGTTTCGACAAGGACGTACTCGAATCGGCACCAGTACAACGTTTCAAGCCGGGCCGCACTGGGCAGTATACCTGTATAGGACAACGGCGTTCATCTGTGGTTGATCGCCGTCACGCGGAAAAAAAAAAAAAGGATGTGGATAATCAAATTGACTCAGCTTGATTATCCTGAAGGAGAACCTTCGGCATTCCGTCGACGCGCACGCTCGCACCAAGCTTACGACCAATGTCTTGTTCCCGATCATACAGGGATACGGCGATGTCCAATTCGGTATGCGCCAACATTTCAGTCCCACCACCTATGAGGGGCGCAGCGAACGAACAGGCTTCTCCCTTCATTTGGGCATGTTCCATGAAAGAACATCTTCCTCACGGGCGTGGGGCTGTTTGGAGCGATGCAAGCGCAGTCACATCGCAATGGGAGAGATAGCGGGAAAAGAAGACGCTCGCAAAAGGACGACCCCTGCATCGGCGCCGCGCGCTAAGTCGCTGGGAATGACCCCAGATCAAGCGCCCTCTCCCCGCGAGACCATGGAGCCG
>QFEM01002063.1:0-14732 GCA_003316205.1 Boletus bicolor
GCAGTACTGGAGCTCGGCACTGGATACTGCACGGGGTCGGGCAGTCAATAAACACACAAACAAAGCAGATTTCCCATTTTGGGCCTGGCCCAAACGGTGGTAAAAGGCGATAGCAGCTCAAACGCGCCGTGAATAACCCGCTCCAACGATGGCCTCCTTACTTTTTTCAGATGTATTTGAGTAGTATATAAACCATTTAGCAACCTCCGATCTATTGTACTCAGCGTTGTTGTAGCATGCGAGGTCATACAATTTCGTTGGCCCAAACGGTGGTGGATGACTGTATGTATTAGGATAGACATATGACCATGCTGGCATGCGGTGTCACTAACTAGTTTATATAACTGCCTATAAAATAGTCCATCGGTGTCGTCTCAGCCAGATGTTTCCCCTCGTTGCATGGCTACCCATGCATCAAAAAAGGCACGCCGGAGCAATGCTCCGGACACCTATCAACATTTCCGACAGATCCACGATGATTCCTCCAGGCATCGCAGCTGAAAAGGTGATAAGGAGGTTACTCCGTCCCGCGGACTGCGTACGGGCTCAAGAAGCTGGCGCGATGTGGAATGACATCTCAATCGAACGAAAGGCCGAGTTTGGAGGTTGAGTGGTTGCGAGAAGTTGTCTCCTTGGATTCCGTTGCATTACCACGCCTGACGCGATGGAAATACATTGAATTTTATAACGTACGCAGAGTCTCTGCAGCACAATGGACGGACAAGAAATGGGACGAGAGAGGGTCAATAACAGGTCATAACAAATGTGAGGGAGTTTCCACAGACAAAGTCAACGGAGGGGTTCCAAAAACAAGCGAGAGAGCATAATGATGTAGCTTGGCGGTGCCTATTGTGCGCGGCAGGGGCGGAGAAGAGATGACGGGGTATGTGAACGCACCTGGGTAATGAGAAAGAATAGAGCCCGAAACAGAACTGTGGAGCAAAACCATGGGGATGGATGTACAGGAAAGCGAAAGAATTAAGATAAAAAAATATAAAAGGCGGCAAAGGGGAGATAGTGGAATAACTAGATAAGAAAATAAGAAAAAAAAAAGCTAGTTCTGGTGGGATTATCCAGTGAAGTAGATGTCAGGTTAGGTTCAAATGCATACTCAGTCCCTACTCACGGTCTGTACATGCGACCGCTTCCCTACTCTGTGGCTCACTTTCTAGACCACCGCGCGGCTCTAAAAGTCACAATCGATGGCCTGGAACAGCCCAGAATATCAGGGTCAACGCAGTCACGCAGATTGCGACGAGCGTTGTAACCCAGATGGCACGGCCAAGAAGTAACTTCTTTACGTAAGGTTCACGGATAGTAAGCGTACGGAAAGGAGTAGATTCCGATTGACCCAGGAACACGAGGACGGGATCAAGCTCGTACTGGTGTGAGATGAGGAAAAGGATGGCAAACGTGAAGGGTAGGAAAAGCTGTGGTAAAATCGTTATAATGATTATAAGTGTAGTTCTCAACAAGGGACTCACGAAGAAGCGTTTGGATTTTGGTTTTACATCGAGGAAGATGAGGGAAAACGCGGTAGCCAGCCCGATCCACAGTATGAGCAACCCCAACACGAGGCGTACAAGGGCAGATAGGGGGGTCAGATTGCCGAAAGCCTTCGTTCTCAGGAAGCGCGGAAATGCGTCTTGCTCCATAGCACGAAAACAGTACTCCTTTTGTGCGTGGAACATATCGGGAATGTGTGCCAACATGTTCAGTTCACTCTGCGTCTTGGGTTCCTGTGTGCTGCTCAACGGGAAAGAGTGTATACGTAACGCAGGGGGAAGGTAGATCTCATGGTTTTCGGGAGACCCTACGGTGCCTGCAGGGGAGAGATATCGGAGATAGATGCGCTCCGCAGATGCAACGAGGTCCATACGGGAAATAGCAGCAGAACGGGGAATGATCGTAGGGGCACGTGAAGCTCGTCGTAGGTTGAATAGTGTGGGTGTGCGTCCTGAAAGTGAGAACGGAGTTGTCGAACGAGGTGGGTCGTATTCGGGAGCGGGAGGTGATGTAGACGCGATTCGTTCTTTATCAACCCCAGGGGTCCGTGGACGAGGGCTTGTTGAGCGACCACCAGTACGTTTCTCATCACCGGTAGCGGTAAGAGCATGTTTTTCTTGGTCGTTCAACAACTCGGCAGTGCTGGCAGTGCTTCGCTTGGCCGCGTTCGGTTGGAGGCCGACGACCGTTCCATAAATTGAGCCGCGCCGACGCGCATAGTCCCAATACTGGGGCCAGTCTTCTTTGATGGTTCGTCCAGATTTGCGAACGTCCTTGAAGTAGGCTCTGCAGAGGTTCTCATGCTGTTGAACGTCAAGCCAAAAATCTAATATATCTTCTGCACCCTCCCGTTGAAGAAAAAGGCTAGTTGTAACGGAACGTCAACACGCCACCCGATGTCCGAAGTGAAGGGGGGGGGACCAACTAGAACATGAACAAGTCAACTGGAGGTCTTGTCCTTCTCGACAGGACCTCGGTGAAGGAAGGAAGTCTGTTCTTGCGGCTGTTGAGCCAGTCTTCCTGTTGTTGCTTTTGCTCGTCGTCCATAGCGTTGTGGAAATTATTTCGGGATTGAGAACTGCAGCGAGCAGTCTTTGGGGACGTTGAAACCAACGAGGAGCGGGTTGGAGACGAGTTGAGAACCTCACGGTTGTATTATGTAATAGTAGTCTCAAACTGCTCCTTCACTTTCAATTCGAACAAGACTCATCTCCGCCATGTCCTCGTTTGCAAAGGCACTCTCACCAGCACTCCGCGAGATCCGTATCCTGTGCTGCCAAACAGCCCAGGCATCCGTGGGCACGCGGTAAGTCGACAAGGGTTCCTCTCCGCGAGCAATTAAACGACAAAAATATTGATTCCAATCGTCATCAAAGCCAATTTGTCGTCTCCGAGTATCCCATCATTAAGAAACACAACCCGGACCTGCCCGTCTTGATCAGGGAGGCCAGCGGAACTCCCGCACGCGCGTTTGCTCGCTTTGGTGTGTTCCCGTACTCTTCCGCGCCCGTGTTGATAGCTGTGCTAAATGCATCTCCGTAGAGCGCGGTGTCGAAAAGCACGTTGAGCTGGATAATCTCTCTTCCTCAGAAGTCGCCTCCAAGGTGACCCAGCTGCTAAGCGTTTCATAATGGCTCATCTGCTGTCTGTTACGATGACACAATCCACGCCCCTATTTTCTTTTTCTGACGCCTGCTACTCGGGAACGTATCATTCGCTAGAGTCATTTTTACATGTTCGCTTCATGGACCTATGCAATTCCCAACACCGCCCCATTGCCTCGAGGAGCGGATGCTTTCTGGGCGCGCGGGAAACTCGTGTCCTTGCTTCAGTTCCGAGAGCAAACTGCCCCTCAGTGATAGCCTTCTGCAATCTCTATTGATACTTCCACACAGGTATCCTGTTCACGTTGTTGTCCCGCTCCCGGCAAAGTAGTCAAACATTGAAAGCTCTCCCGAAATGAATCATCCCACTAAATAAATAAGTAGGTTTGTTGTATTGTGCTTAACCGCTCATGCTCGTATAAGATCAGGGAAAGATCCCCAAATAGTCCCGTGGGTGCACTGTGTACTCTTTATCACCCTACACTCCTCTATTCCTGCCCTCCCTTTTCTCTCCCAGGACGCCCTCTCCATGTTTTCCTGCCATTTCGACCCCCACTTCTTGATCATGTTCCAACTTAAGATTCCGTATTAACCAGAATTCGTACACTAGCACTAATATCCCGCATATCAACGACAGCACGCCAGTGATGATGATCGTTGATGTCTCTGATTTGCCAAAGACGCCAGCCTGTGTGCCGAAGATATTGGACAAGGTTGAGACTACCCCGGCGAGGGAATTGAGGCACCCAGGACTTATGGGTTGAAAACGTGAGCAAAAAATACTCTCAATGGAATGCCACTCACATGAAGATGCGATTATTAACCCAGATATAATTGTTCTGCCATCTCCACCACAACCACGTCATTCCACATACTCCGATACCTGTGCAAATCCATGCAATGACATACCTTCATCCAAGTCAAGGTCAACGAATGTGACATGATCTGAAGAACGTGCTTACAATGAGACATTATTGACCACGTTCAGAATATCACTTTGAGGCGATCCCGCTGGCTCAGTCTTCCATGACGCGAAAGTGCCTGGAAAAAGCAAGAATCCGGCAAGCAAGATCCAGGTGAAGAACGAGGCGAGAACTTTGAAGAGCAGCGAGATGTCATCCAGTGCGAGAAGCATATTGACATAACGCGTCTCCATCTGACCATCATAGTTTGCGGGTAGTGCTGGTCGCTGCGTGGTGCGATGGAGTTCGTTTGCGGCGGGCGTCGGTGCTGAGGGACTCGGCGGGGGTTCATTCATCTTGTGGAACGACTGCGCTGTTGCGGTGGTTTCATGTGTACCGAACAGGGAAACACGTACATGCGAACGCGATCTTTGAGGTGGTCCAGAGGGCATGTGGGTAGGACCAAGACCTGGGGATTGTGACGTGGACATACGAGGTGGCGGCGATGTATGGTGATTCCTTTGAGAAGGGACGCCGCCATTTAGCGAGTTGCGCGAGGCATTCAGTGTCGCGGAGCTTCCATGACCATACACGGGCTGTGTGATATTCGATGCATAGCGATGTGATGCAGCACTTGGAGGCCGGGACTGAGAGCGATGGTGGACAAGGTGATGCGCAGTGCTAGGGTGATGGTGACCGGAATGGTGACGCGAAAGGTGCGTCGCATTCGTGCTCTGGTACACGCTCGCAGGTGGCTGTTGATAGATGCTGTGGTGCGATCCTTGGCGTTGCATTCTCGCACTCTGGAATGGCGTTGCTGCGGGTGGGTTCTGGACGCCTTGTCCTTGTCCCCAGCTACTGGCTGATGTGACTGCGGAGGAAACGTTGAATGCGGTGCGAGATGGCTGGGGGACATCCTTGATAAGAGGTCCAGGTACCGGTGACGCCCTGATGCTTCCTTGCCTAGATGAGCTTCGTTGGGCGGATTGCTGTGGTGATGGTGATCGGGGGGAAACTGGTGTCAATGAAGTCGTTCCACCCGGGAAGTTGGACGTTTGATGGTGTGCGAGGAGTGAGCCAGGAAGGGGGACGAACGGATCTCCAGTGCGCTCGACGGACGGGCTACGGGAGGGGGATTGCGTGCCAGCGGTTATTCCCATGGGTTCGGTGGTTTGGCGCGCTGGCGCTGGCCACTGGATGGTGTACGGTGGGGTCACATATGAGTATTCTGGATCGCTCTGCGTCCTTGATGGATGTCTTGATCTCCCTGGCGCACGATGGCCACTTGCAGAGGTGTACATTGTCGCCCATCTCACATCCGTGGCATTCCATGATATGTATGTCTGCGAGACTCAGGCACACCATTCTTCCGGTAAGTAAAAATGGATCCTGTGCTATCGAACTCGCAGAACGAGGCACGCGGGAATCAGCCGCGTGTTAGGAATTTCGGATCTTTGACATGTAAGTATATATACAAGAGCATACACGTGTTTGGGTCCAACCCCTCAGTGAAAAGACGTGCCCGACCTCAAACTAGTGTGCAGCCAAGTCGATACCCTGGGCCTGGATGTTGGCTAGATATATCTTTTCCTCGGCTAAAATAAGGAGGCCAGATTTTGTGAAAACCATTTCAGCTGAGATGCCGTTTAAAAAGAATTTTCCGATGAGGGTGCCCTCGGAGTTCCATACGTGTGTCCCATCCCCACATCCTGAGTACACGTTGCCGTTCGTGTCAAGTTGGATGCCATCTGGGATGCCAGAATCGCTGTAAGCAAAGACACGGCGGTTTTTGAACGACTGCGTTATTGGATCGACGTCATACTGGTAGCTATCACAGCGCGGAGTAAGGATGGGTGAGAACAAGCGCATCCAAGAGAACTTACATGGTAGCGGGATATGTCTGATTGTTTCCCCACAAAGCACTGCCTAGACCCGTGTCGGTCCTGAACATTTATTTGTAAATCCTCACAAAAGATTCAACTGAGATATCAGTATCCTGCTTACACAAATGCAGTTCTGCCGTCTGGGGTAAAGGCAATGCCATTCGGGTGTACGAATTGATCTGCGACAACTCGGACTTGACCAGTGGATGGATCGAAACGGTAGACCTGGGAAGGTAACATCGCTTCGGGACGGAATCCATACATCCAGCCGTATCTACATGAATTGGTCAGCTTTACTCGTCTCCTAGGTCAATGCAGAACTTACGTGGGGTCTGTGAAAAACACGACATCAGTCCTGGGCAACACCTTGATATCGTTTAGTGAATTAAACTGCATCCCGTAGAAATTGTCGAGTAGAACGGTGGTATTGAATGGTGGGCTCGGATTTACGAGGACAATTGAAGGAGGTAGAAGGGCACGTCCTGACGTGACAAAGAGTAGATTTCCCTTGTAAGGGCCCGTGCCGCCATTGACCATCTGTACAGTGTCAGAAAGGTTTAACTGAGCGAGTGTGAGCGATTTCCTCCTGGTTCTATCTGTTGTAAACTGCTCACAGTCTGGATTTGTATGTTAACTCCATTCGTAGTAGCAGCAAGGGCATTATCGACTTCCGTCATGTTAAGCATCGACACGACGCTATTGTTGTACCAGTCACTATATCCAAGAGGACCACCATCGTTGCTGGAGAAGAAAACGACGTTGAGATCGGGCACGTAGATTGGCGCTTCGTGAGCAAAGGCGTAGCCTGGGTTTGACACGACAAGCCGAATAGTGGCATTCGGACCTGTTATATCGAGGAAGGAGGGATCAAAGGATTGGATGACAGGTGGTGTCGAGTTCGTGGGATTGAAACCCACGAACGAGTTGTTTGTACGCCATTGAGTGTAGTCTGCACCCACGACATTGTATTCGAGGGGGTTAATGAACTGAGTTGGTTAGCAATATCCTCTCATGAGCCTCGCTAGACAGCATACCACAGCATCAGGGGGTAAGGTGAGATCCGGGGAGTTGGCGGCCTTCGTGGTCGACGCTACCGCAATAGCAATTGTCAACGCCGCAATAGCTGATGCGACCATCGTTAGGTAAAATGTTGAGAAATAGGTTTGTTTTTTTGCTGGAATCCTGTCGTCCCTGCTCACGGGCCCAACTGAGGGAAAAATTCGAACAACAAGTTCAGACTCACCATCTCAAGACACCTCTGCTTTTAGCTTGTGTCGTAGCCGATTTTTGATCGGCGGGATCGGGTAGCCGCTTAGAACTATCCATGCTAACCTTGAGTCGCCTGACCACCACGGGGCAAGCCAGGTCTTTGAGAAACAGCCCGGCTACAAGAATTTTTCACGAACGTGATCAATCGGAGTGATCGTAAGTAACTTGATCTGTCTCTCAAGCACGTTAACAAATGGATCATCCCACACACTCCACAAACCTTCTCAAACAGACGTACATATCTTCCAGACGTCGTAGGGAAGGCCACGGTGACCGAACACCACCTCAAAAAGCCCATTTCCAACACGTTCCCACGGGCCTCGCTGAAATACATCAACTAGGTTGGTCCAGTGAAAACACTTTGAAAGACTTGGGCAAGCCTCGCGTCAGCTTCTAGTCGGCGCAGCCGGAGTCCCAGGTAGACATTGTGATCATGAAGCGTCAGACAATACCTACATTGCAAGCGTGGCACAGGAGCCTACTCGCAAGTTCCGTGGCCAGAGTCTACGAGCCCGTGTCAGCGCCATCCGATTCATCAATGACCTCAAGGCACTAAATTGTATTTTCGACACCCTACCAACTCTAGATTAGGTTGAGATTCACGAAATGTTCTCGACTGGCGAGAAAGGTGAGGAAGAGATTGTAGATGAGCCACTCGCAGGGCGGTGTTGGAATATGGGCCGAAGATATCTTGGAGCTGTGCTCGCCAATGCGAACAGACGAAAGTCATTGCCATTTGGTGTGTACAGTATGTAGTGAATTTGGGTAGTGTTGATGTAGCCGAAGTGGAAATTCGTGACAGCGATGTCATACTTTGTCACACATACAAAGTCGGTGGCAATGCGTTCGCCTGCTCAGTTCGTTGTCATTCCATTCGTCCAGACCGCAAGGCCGTTGAAAAGGTATGGACATGATCACATAATCACTAGAATGGTGTCCTGCTCGTACTAACCATTCCGTCTTTGGAAAGATGATGAAAACTGTTTTCTTGCCGCATCATACAAGCTTTACGTTGGTCCTTCCGGAAATTATCTGAGCTCTCGCTACGGCAGTCTTCCAAGAGCCAAATATCAATTCTTACCAAACCAGTCTAGTAGGCTTTCTTCCAGGACTTTGATGCTTCCTTTGATCCCCTACGTCGTCTGCAAGAGCAAGCTGCGCAGTCCAAGTTGAAGAAAGATTTGTTATTTGATGACGCAGGACTGAACTTTATCAAACCCGGTTATCGTGCCCTCCCCCGTCGAGCCTACTACAAGAACAGTGACTTCGCTGAGCCCTCGGAAGTGGAGGATGCATTGCGAAATGCTCTCGTCGATTCGAATCACGTTCGAAATCCACCATACCTATCCTTATCTCAGACGGGTAGACCAGGATCACGGCTCTTTCCAAGCCGAAGCATAACAAGTTATTATATCAAGGTAACCTATCTCGACGAAACAACGGAGCGACCCGCGCGCAGGTCCGATGGATGTGAGGAAGAAACACAACGCTGGTACCTCCAAAGGCAAGGGGAAAACAGGTACAAAAAGAGGACCAGGTAAATGCAGATGGCCTAACTCATCGAAAGAACTAGACTGATGACTAGACCGTCCTGATGAGGCAAAGAGGCAAGCCGTTCTATCCCGACGGCTTGCCTCAAGTTTACCTCATTAGGACAGCCTGGCCACCAGTCTATGTAACAACATGTTTACATGAAAAGACCCCATGATAGTACTCGAATCTGCAATTTTGACCAATACAAGCAACTTGGGTCCTCTGTGGCAGCGCACACCCTAGTTTGCGAACTGACGGTTTTGCCCGATGTAGACAATTATATACTGTACTGGAGGATTAATTTCAGAGTCGTTGACATACGCGGACATTTCAATAGATGGGTCTGATAGAGTGGAGTGCAGAGATAATCCGATACTAGGCATGAATATGAGAGATCAAAAGTTGGAATCGCCATATACCATCCTCCTGACATCGGGGGTTCCCTTGCCAGGAACGCCAACTTGACGGTTGTGGGGGTATCCAGCAGTTCAACGTTTTTCTCTCCGAGCCACTACGGACGTAATTGGCACCCTCACTGTCATCTGCCCTGACCCGATGATTTACTTGCGAGTCATCCGACGTGTGACCCTCAGCGCTCACTGACACATGTGGACATGGCTCACATTGGAAGAATAGATAGGTAACAATGACTCGGGGGCAATGTGATAAAAGACTTAGGCAAGTCCGGAGTCGGAAGTACCCTCAACTATACATTATAGATATGAAGTTGATCGATCAGCCGCTCACCTCTGCCTGTCGTCACAATTTCAAGATGGGGACATTTGTTCACAGCGGTTGCAAGGGGGGGGAATACGGGAGCTGAGGATTTCGTCTGACGTCCTCACGTCACTGAGTGTCGTGACAATTGGATAGATCGCCACAAATCCATAGCAGACAAGGTAGACAGACACCAGGCTGCCGGGGACGCACTGCGACTATCGGACCTGTCGAGAGTCCTCAATTGTCAATATTTGTAACAAGTCGAATAAGAACCACAACCCTGGAAATATGATATACAATGACTTATTACTGTAATTATCTCCAACAGCTCTGTCTCAATGCATGACCATAGGTCAACCAGCCATTGCTTCTCTGTATAGTAACGACCTCAGCATAGTTCGGGGGGAACAAGCTGAGGTGCACTGATAATCCTAGCAAACCTGGTTAAAGTGGCTTTCAGGCCATCACTGAAAGTGTTTAACCTTGATAATAGATTATATGGATTACATTCTATTACCAAGCATGAAACAATGAAGTAAAATTGAGGTGTAATGGGTTATATTCCATTATCAAAGTTAAACACTTTCAGTGATGTCACTCAGGCCAGGTGCAAATTAAGTCTCAGTGTCAAAGTGAAACAAACGACGAAGAACACTCGGGCGACATGGTCTGATTGTGACGACGGCACGACACGACGGCTTGACCTTATCTGATACACTTCAAACTGATTGCTTTCATGACGGTTCAAGGACAAAGCATTGAACTCGGTGTCAGTGATCGATAATGTCGTGCTGAACCACTGCCCCTTGTGTTCAGGTGGTTGACAACTGAAGGTAGCTGATCAGGCCCAGGGACGAGCAGAACAGCTACCGAGAGAAACACGTACCAGTGTCATGTGGCACGCCATTCGGAAGCGGGAGTAATCTTTCCTGCAAGGCCATAATTTGACGGAGCCTCAGGGTTTTATACCATGATTCATAGACTTTTTGCTCTACCGGATCAAGGACAGCGGGGGTAAGCATGAGCAGCGGTATCATCGTGAGATGCGCGGCGGCTTCTCTTCGCGACCTGAGTCGAATTGATGATGGCCGACGAAGGTTATCATCTTCGCTCTAAGTTAGATTCATACCCGGGGCGGGTCAACGACGACCGGATCCAAGAAAGGATAACGGAATAAAATTAATTGTTTGCATGCTCCTTTGAGTTATCGGTTTCTCATGCCAGTACTTGTACCCCTGCCGTGTTGAAGTCGATTGTTCAATTTTAAAGGCCGCGACGAATCTTGTTTTCCGCTCCATTCTGGATCAATATTTGTGCTGGCCGGCAAATGCTTCATGTTCGTGGTTGGTTGGACCGTGGCTACCGGCTGAAAGCGTTGTCATTTTCACGCATAGGAGCAAACAGCTTATCCCACCGGGATAATATATAAATCCCTTCCTCAATGCCTACCTATATCACCCGACGACCTCGACCCGCCAACCTAACTAATCCGGCTGGAAGTGTTTTTCCCCTGTTGTCCTGCTTGTTAGTGCTAGCCACTTGGACTCCAAGCCATGTTTGGCGTTCGTGCCGTCGAATACTTTACAAAGGGCTTTCCGCCCATCAAGGGTATCAGGTGGTTCAATCTTTCCGTCCTGGTGGTCACCCCTGCCCTGTCCCTCTATGGTTTACTTCAAGTCCCAATCCTCATGAAAACGCTCGCCTGGACTGCACTTTATTATATATTCTCTATGCTCGGTAAGCCCTAAGAACTTCTCGCGCTTACTTATGGGCACTAAGCCCGCCGTCAAAGGTGTCACTGCTGGTGAGCTACAAGAGAGTGCTGGCTTGACGTCAATACAGAGACTTTTTTGACAGGTTATCATCGTCTTTGGTCGCATAGATCATACATAGCTTCTTACCCTCTTCAAGTATTCCTCATTCTCGCTGGTGCAAGTGCGGTCCAAGGGTCTTGCTACTGGTGGGCCCGTCGCCATCGCTCTCATCATCGACACACCGACACGGACCTCGATCCTTACAATTCGGAGAGAGGCCTACTATGGACACACATTGGTTGGGTTATATTTGATACCGACCTCCGCCCAGGACCAGTGGATACATCCGATCTGAAGAATGATCCGCTTGTGCAGTGGCAGCATCGCTGGTACTTTGTCATTTTGACCATTGTTGGCTTTATCCTCCCCATGTGCATCCCTGGCTTGCTGTATGGGGATTGGCGAGGTGGGTGGTACTTCGTTGGGGCACTCCGCATGACTGCTTGCCATCATGTATGTCATCCACCACACACGAATCATCGCTCTGACTGGTATCATAGAGCACGTTTTGCATAAATTCTATTGCGCACTACTTTGGAAGCACACCTTACGATGACAAACATTCTCCTCGCGACCACCTCGTCTCTGCCATCCTCACGATGGGCGAAGGGTATCATAATTTTCACCATCAGTTCCCCATGGATTATCGGTAAGATCTCACATCTTCCGTTTCTGCAATTCATTCACACGATTCTCGGTCTCTAGAAATGCGTTTCGTTGGTGGCAGTACGACCCAACTAAGTGGTTCATCGCCGCATGCCAGTTCCTTGGGTTCGCTTCCCATCTTCGGGTATTCCCTAGCAACGAGATCGAAAAAAGTGCCCTCACAATGAAACTCAAGGCTCTCAAGGATGTCCAAGATTCGATTGCTTGGCCTATCCCACCCGAGGAGCTTCCTGTAGTGACGTGGGAATCATGTACGCCCAGATCCCCCCTCACTTTTGTATGCTGAGCGGATGTCGCAGTTCAAGAAGAGTCAAAATCACGCACGTTGTTATTGGTGTCAGGTTTCATCCATGATACGTCTCTGTTCCTAGACCACCATCCGGGGGGAAAAACCCTCTTGAGTCACAACTCCGGCAAGGACATGACGGCCGCATTTTTCGGGGGAATATACTCACATTCACACGCTGCTCACAACGTGCGTTCTTGTCGGATTCAATGTTCGGTTGTCTCTGATAATCTTTCCTTCCTGTCATGCTGTGTGCATCTTGAATCAAAACGTTTAGCTCTTAGCAATGATGCGAGTGGGAATCCTCGCAGGCGGCGTGGAAATACCTGCGGAACATGTCGTGCCACCAAGCCAACGGCTCGTTATCAGCGTCACAGCCCCAAAGACACCCGACCTCATGGCCACAAGCCCAATGTAGTATCCAGGAAGAACCTTTTTAGAAACATAAATCGACTTGCACACTCACTACATTCGTTCTATGATCATCTAACCTCTAGTTACAATTATCAACATTGTAAGTAAGCCCGACGTTGTTGGCTGCGGTGCGGCCTTGGAAGCATCGGTCGACCTCATTGACGGTGATCTGCAAACGAAAATAATACTGTATGACATATTTTCTCACCTAGGTAACTCGGGCTTCACGTTTGTTCTGTAAATATACATTTTCTACATACAGTACATGATGGAATACTTGCTGAAAGATCTGGTGCACCAGGAAGGCAATGGGTGATTCTCTTGTATTTACTCTTTGAGAGCCTGCTCGAGAGCCTCGGGGAAACTGTCCAATAGAGACAGCTTCTTGGTCTCGGTTGGTTCCCAGCCCAGTTTGTAAAGACGTTCAGGCTTCACGAATTGGTTCCCGCCAAGTAATGACCATCCATCTGGTAACGATGAGACAGTCCATCCCAATGAAACTACCATGACTCACAGTTGCCGAGAGGATCAACAACTTCTTCGGGAAACGGGCGGCTACCACCTTGCTTGATTATACCCTTGCTGAACAGATACTGTACAAGAGAATGTGTCAAGTAAGCAATCCACCTGGCGGAAGCACTCACGTCGCCCATGACTTTTGTCCAATCATGATATGTGATTCTAGGCTCTACACTCGCCGAAAAGTCTGAGGATCACAGACGTCAGTATGGATAATCAATGCAAACCCCACTCCTCTTACAGAGACCCTCGGGTCCTTCGTCGGCTCCACCCTCCAGAGCTGCCTGGAGGACGAGGACCAAACCCATTGCGCAGTCTTTGACATGGATGTTATTCATCGCATTGGCACCAGATCCCCAAGTGCCAGCGTAGCCAACAGCCTTCATCATGGAAAGGAAAATGCGGAGCCATAGAGTCGTTTTCTCAACACCTTCAAACCTATTAAATCTCGCTTTCGTCCACTGTCGTGAACGCTTACGCGTGCCTACCTTCACCAACGCCATAGATCTACGGACGGTCACAGTATCAAATCCGCAATCATGACAAATTTAGGGGTCATACCTGTGCTGGGAAATAGATGATCGTGCGAACTGGATTTTCAGTGCGTGATCCCGCTTCTACGATCTGGCCTCTAAAATCGAAGCGTGTTACCTTGACATTGTGTAAAGCGACTCACAAGTATATCCGAATCGAGGTGGGTATTTGCCGGATCACACCTGAGATCCAGAGTATTTGGTATCGAAGGCAACGATCGCGGTCGGCATGTTCTTTACTCACTGTTTTAAATCCAAACCTATGTCTGACCACTGCTTGACATTCTCCATAGGTTCGCCTCTCGCATTATCGCTGACAATACCACAACCAGACACGTGGATATAGAGAGGAGGCTTGCCTGGGTTGTTTTTCGAATTAGTCTCGAGTCCGGCGAGGGTCGCTAATCGCCTGTTAATCATCTTTCTTGATCCGCTTCAAGAAACGTAGAAGCAATGAACGTACATTTAATACTCGCAGGGTGATCAGAACTCGCACAGTTAACGACTACGTCAACTTTCGCAACTTGTTCTTGGATGATGGCATCGTCGTCAAGACTACCTTCGACGAAGCTAATGTTCGAATACACCTCCTGGAGTTGTTCTTTTCGTTCTGGAGTGGCGTTACGAAGAAGGGCGACGACATGGAGCCGAGGAAGCTTCTCGTTCAGCAATAATAAAAACTGAGAACCAAGGTAACCAGTAGCTCCTAAAAAGAAAACGGTCTGGAGCTGAGCAGACATTCAGTGAAGAAAGCGCATTATGCCCGAGATCAAATGCACTCCCGTTATATACGATAGCAGTCGTATGTCGTGCAAAAACAGGACAAATGACACTTTAATGTATCAAGGATGACCCTGCAATCTGGAGGTTCGTTGACGAACAGATGAGGTACAGTCGACTCCCTCGTAACACATACCCCATATAACCAATACTCCCTAATAAGCCATCGCTTTTTGGATTTCCCGACATGGTTACAGCCTAAATTAGGAAATTATATTATATAATCAATATATTTTGACGATTCCTGTCGTTATAAAACCTGCCGAAATTCTCAAGAGTGTCCTATTTTGTCACTTATCCATA
>QFEM01002068.1:0-19435 GCA_003316205.1 Boletus bicolor
GCAGCGGAAATTAAACGTCGGAAAGATCCGGTGCGCTTCCTGTGAGAACTTTCCCATCGGCACGCGGATATTTCACCGGGCCGGGTTCGGACTCTCACGGTCGTGGGAAGCCGGGTCGGGTCCACGGGTATTCTTCGGACCGGACCGGGTTTTCGGCTAATCTCCGGGAAGGTCAGTACCGGTATCTATATGAGTTGCCAGCTAGGGTACCAGAGATGTCGGATGGACGGATGGTCAGATGGTCGGTTAGTAGGTTATTAGGCTAATTGTATATTGTATTGTTACACGCGCGAAAAGGACAAATTGCCAATGGTCAGAGGTCAGAGTGGTCAGATGGTCAAAGGTCAAAGGTCAGAGGGTCAAAGGTCAAATGGTCAAAGGTCAAATGGTCAAAGGTCAAATGGTCAAAGGTCAAATGGTCAAAGGTCAAATGGTCAAAGGTCAAATGGTCAAAGGTCAAAGGTCAGATGGTCAAAGGTCAAAGGTCAAATGGTCAAAGGTCAAATGGTCAAAGGTCAAATGGTCAAAGGTCAAAGGTCAAATGGTCAAAGGTCAAATGGTCAAAGGTCAAATGGTCAAAGGTCAAAGGTCAGAGGGTCAAAGGTCAAAGGTCAGAGGGTCAAAGGTCAGAGGATCAAAGGTCAAAGGTCAGTGGATCAAAGGTCAAAGGTCAGAGGGTCAAAGGTCAGAGGATCAAAGGTCAAAGGTCAGTGGATCAAAGGTCAAAGGTCAAAGGTCAGTGGATCAAAGGTCAAAGGTCAGAGGGTCAAAGGTCAAATGGTCAAGGGTCAAAGGTCAGTCAAAGTGGTCAAATGGTCAAAGTGGTCAGATGGTCAGAGGTCAGATGGTCAGAGGTCAGAGGTCAGTTAAAGTGGTCAAATGGTCAAAGTGGTCGTCAAATGGTCAAAGTGGTCAGACAGTCAAAAGTCAGAGGTCAAAGGTGAGAGGTCAAAAGTCAAAGGTCAAAGGTCAGAGGTCAGAGGTCAGAGGTCAGATTGATCAGATGGTTAAAGTGGTCAAATGGTCAGAGTGGTCAGAGAGTCAAAAGTCAGTCAAAGCGGTTGAATGGTCAGAGTGGTCAGAGGGTCAAAGGTCAGTTAAAGTAATCAAATGGTCAAAGTGGTCAGATGGTCAAATGCCAGAGGTCAAAGGTCAGAGGTCAAAAGTCAAAGGTCAAAGGTCAAAGGTCAGAGGTCAGATTGATCAGATGGTCAGAGTGGTCAGAGGGTCAAAGGTCAGAGGTCAATGGTCAATGGTCAAAGGTCAATGGTCAGAGGTCAGATTGATCAGATGGTTAAAGTGGTCAAATGGTCAGAGTGGTCAGAGGGTCAAAGGTCAGATAGTCAAAATGGTCAGAGTGGTCAAAGTCAAAGTGGTTAGATAGTCAAAGTGAAATGATCAGATGGTCAGAGTGGTCAGAGTTAGAGTGGTCAGATGATCAAAGTAGTCAGAGTCAAAGTAGGTAGATGGCCAAAGTAAATGGGCAGATCATCACAGTGGTCTGAGTCAAAGTGGTCAGATGGTTAAAGTACAATGGTCAGATGGTCAAAGTGGTTAAAATAGTCAAAGTGGTTAAAATAGTCAAAGTTAGAGTGGTCAGATGGTCAAAGTAAAATGACTAGATGGTCAAAGTGGTCAGTGTGGTCAGAGGCAGAGTGATTACAGGGTCAGAGTGGTCAGAGTAATTAGAGTAAAGTGGTTACATAGTTAGAGTGGTCACATATGTAGTTAGAGTGGTCATATAGTCAAATCAGTGGTCAAAGTGGTCACAGTCACAATCATCCTTTTTGGCTATTAGACTTGTGCCACTTGTGAGTGCCTTTTGTTAAAATCTGGATGTCCAAAGGTCTGGAGTTTAGGCAGAGCAGGTCCAGTGCTAGTAGAACCAGAGTAGACTGGAGCTACTGTACATGAGTTTTGGAGTAAGTACAAGTAAAGGAATAACAACTCACCTCAGCTGCTGCCTAAGACAGGCAAGAACAACTGAGATGTTTGGATATGAAGCAAAGGGTTTATATAGTATATGATGAAGGCACATTCATACCTTAATAGATGTCAGGAAAAGAAAACCAAGTGAAAGTAAAGTAAGCAATGTGGTGATGTTGTACCAAAAGAAAGGTGACACTCCAGAGTTGGTAGTCCATAACTCCAGAGCAACAACAGATGTCCACTACTACTCCAGAGTTCCAGAGTTCCAGATGAAGTTGGTGGTATTTTGTCACCTTTGTTGGAGATCTCCATTTGCTTTATCAGTCAACAATCTACTGCCAAGTGATCACTATAGCTAGGAGTTATGCTTCAGCATAATGAAAGAACTAGCTCATCATAAATACTTCTGCTACTATACAGCATGTACCATAGCTGCCCAACATTTCCAGAAGAATCTCTGGATGATCTACTGGACACTTGATCTGCTCAGTATTTGGGGTACCTAGAAGTTCATCTTCTGAATCTGCGCAACTGGAGCAAGAGGTGCCACAAATCAGTGGCACAATTCCCAACAGGAACAGCAGCAACAGGACAGAGAAGAAGAAGTAGGCTTCACTGGAGAACCCCACCCACCATTTCATCCACCAATCCTATTCCAACTGTAATAATACCATGAACAATAATATCCACAAGGCGCAGATGAAGTCTTGTAGGTTACATGAAACCTGGCTCAAAATGATGATATGGGGGTCGTTTTCAAACAACTCAATCTACAAGGGCCAAACAACCCAGGAAATAACTATTGAGGTGAACACATGAATTAGACTGGAAATACCAGTTGCAAAGTGTTTACTTATATAGTGTATAGGCATACTCACAGACTATGCTGTGTTTGAGAGGTTTTACCATAGATAGACTGATGAGAGAAGTAACAGTGGGAAAAAACAAACAGAAATTAAAGGGACTATGAGAATAGAGCAGAAATTAAAGAGGCATGGTTACCATGAGGTATGATGTCATTAATTCTAGATCTAGTCATGTGCTAATTACCACGGTTACATGCACAGATTATGTGACTGAGAAAGAGAAATGGTTAAGTTCAAAAGTTTTTGAAAATATTCATATTATAACACTACCCCCTTTTTAGGACTTGAATTTCAGGTGTGTTATAATATAAACATTTTCAAACATTTTCGGACTTGTCTTTTTTTCTTTCCCAGTCACATGATCTGTGCACATGACCATGAGAACCATCACATGACCAGGTCTAGAATGTATGACGTCATACCTCATGATATACATGACTCTTTAATTTCTGCTCTTTTCACACAGCCTCATTTAATTTCCATCTTCTTTTCCTGTGCCTGCCTTTTTCACTTAGTCTATTTATGGTAATTTCTCCCATGCATAGCATGGTCTGTGTGCATGCCTGTACAGTACATATATAAAGTAGCACTTAGCGACTGGAATCCCCAGTCTAATCCACTTGTTTACTACTCTAAAGATCATTGCCCTGGGGACTAGTTCCTCTATTGTAGGCCTGCATTGAATGGAAAGGACTTCCACCTTCCTCCTCTTCTCTTTTCATCACCAGGACTTGTGTAGCCTGCAAAGCACTTGAGCCTTGTGGACTAGTCATTCATGATTGATCATAACAAGGTGAGTCATGGTTGATGCTAATTTAGTAAGTTTTTCATAAGAAGAGAGTAAGTGTCATATCCCATAAATCCACAAGTCCACCTCCAACACCTCCAACATCTCCAATGTCCTACTTGCCAACTCTGGCTCACTTTCATGTATATCGCAACTCCAGACCTCTGGAGTTTCCCTCTGACTCATGTACCCTTTAATGGACCATTTCCAATACTTTCATTATGCTTCATTTACCCTGTACCTTTTCATCCCCGTCTTCCCTGACTTACTGTAGTTACCTGTCGACCCTTTGGTTACATGTCTCCATCTTGTTACATCCCCCCAAAAATACTTGTACCCCCAAAAATACTCTTACCCCCAGACTTTAGTACTCCATCTCCCATTTTGCCTCTGTATATAAACCTTCATATCTAGTACTGTAGTTCAGCTAGATAATCAACTTAGACACCAGCTTATTCCCTCTCTAAATCATCTCCATTCCTCATAACCTCAGTCAATTGTATTGTTTACCTCTTAACCTCCACTCTGAAATCCAAGGACCCGATCAACAGCAAGGGCGCACCACATATGGTGAAGCCAACATCCTTATTCCTATGAACTCCAGAGTTCTGGAGTTACGCCCGGAGATCATTGGCACAGTCTTAACAGTAAGGAGGCAAAGAAAGCAGCTGTGAGGCCACAGAGTTTACAGGAAGTGGGTGGAATTTTCTTGTGAAAGTTGGCAACTGCCAGAGGTGCAGTATTAATGATATTGGCTGATTTCCATATACAATTTATTTCATTGTATTCCTTCCAATGAACCAAGCACTCCAGTTTCCTATTCTTTGGATGGGATTTGATGACATTGGCTTCACTGTATGTGGTGTGCCTTTGCTGTAGATTAGGCCTAGTATTTTAGAGCAGAGAAAATTTGGACGTAAACAATAGGGAGGAACTGGATTGTGGAGTTGCTATCTAAGTCAATAATCTAGCTATAGTACATTTATATATGAAGGTGATGTAATAACTTTTATTGTGAATGACAAAAGAAACCATAAGACTTGACATATCTCACAGGCTACACATGTCCTGGCTCAATAATGAAGAAGAGTAGAGTCCTTTCCATCTAATGCAGGCCTACAAGGAAAAACAAGTTCTCCAGGCAATGACCAGTGGAGCAGTAAACAAGTGGATTACACTGGGGATTCCATATATAGTATACAGGCATGTGCACAGACCATGCTGTGTGTGAGAGGAACTACTGTAAATAGACTGATGAAAGAAGTAAGGCATAGGAAAAGATAATAGAGATTAAAAAGGGCTGTGTAAGAAAAGCAGAAATTAAAGGGATGTGTATACCATGAGGCATAATGTCATTAGCTCTAGGCCTAGTCATGTGATGGTTCTCATGATCATGTGTATAGATCATGTAACTGGAAAAGAAAAGAATGCAAATCTGAAAAGTTTGAAAATATTCACATTATAACAGGTGAAATGGGAGATGGTGTACTTAAGTCTGGGAGTACAAGTATTTTCTAGGATACAAGTATTTTTGGGGGTGAATATCAAGAAGGGTCAATGGGTAACTATAGAAAAATGAAGATGAAATGTCAGGGAGGATGGAGGTACAAAATACAGGAAAAATAGGGGTATGAGATGTAGGAAAGATAGGGGTATGTGAGTATTGGAAATAATACATTAGAGAATAGATAAAATGAGAGATAACTTCAGAGTCTAGAGTTGCAATATATATGAAACAGAGCCAGAGTTGGTAAGTAGACTGCTGGAGGTTTTGAAGGAGTTGAAGGTGGACTTGTGGGATTTATGGGATATGCCAGACATAATCAACTTCAAATTGCTCTTCACCCTTTTGATCTACCTCAATTGCTTCAGAACAGACTCTGGATTGTCCAGGTAATATATTCTGATAAAGTTTGATGTGAGAAATATTAAGGGGTGGATTTGCACAGTATTAGGGAGTTAAGTGTAATGGTATTTGGGAGGACCTTGGTGATGGCATAGGGTCCAATTCATTTTTTTGTTAGTTTCTTTGCCATGTATGGAAGGTTTAATTTATTAGTAGAGAGCCAGACCTGCTAGCCAATAGAATATTCTGGTGCATCTAATCATCTTTTCTCTGAAGCAGCTACCATTCTATCTCAGAATTCTTCTAAAGCTGCTTTTTCTCCTTGTGAGAATGACCCACTTTTCCTACAAAGCCAGCTAATTTCCCCTCAAAACTCATGTGTTGACCTGCACCAAAGAAGATTGATGGATGGCCATGATAGAAGGATGTGAGAAAGTAAAATTTACCAACATTTTACAGTTAAAATTCCACAAAGTTTTAGGGTTGGTTAGTCTATAGTATGAACTTTCTTTCCCTAGATTTCTTAATTTTCCCACCTACTGTCACATAGTGACCAAATCGTAGTTACTGAGAAATTATTTATATTCCAATTTCTACTCTATACACTTGCCAAATATCTACCATTCTCATCATCACATGACCATGTACATACTATCTCTGAGTGAGTCATACCAAGTCAAACTGGATTAACATAAGTCAAAGTGAACCAATACATTCATAACCTACAAAAATTGTACCAGGCTCAGCTCAGCCCAGGATGAGTCATTGCCAAGTTTAGCAAGCCACAGCTTATCCAATCAAAATAAGTCATCTGTAATCCCTTTCATAAATAACAGCTAATCTCTTGGCATTTCCTTGGCATTTCCTAGTGATTTGTAAGCTAGCACAGCCACTGTAAATATCTATATAAGGAGAGCCTTTCAGGCCACAAAAAGCAAATTCTCTCTCAAATAGAGATTTTGCACACCACTTTTATGAGTTCTCTCCACAGGTAACCCACAGAGGGCCTAGTGCAGGACAATTCCACAGCTTTAGCTCTACTAGGTACATTGTTAGGAGCAAAAGACTTGTACCTAAGAAGGGACAAGTATAAATAGAACACCTTTAGGAAGAAAACCCTTCATAGGGCAACTAAAGGAAATAGATCCCCAACACTCTAGACTACTAGTGTCAAGCACATCTGCTATATCAGCGGACTAAGCCACCTAAAGGGATAAGTGCTAGTCTAGTTTGACTTGATTTTCATCTTTTTAGTTGCACAATAAAAATTGAGTTAATAAAACCCATCTGAGTGAACTAAGTGTAGCATAGGCTGAATTCCAGCAAAATCTAGAACATATCTACATCTTTACATCTTAGTATATCTATGGATTACTGCTAACATACTAACATCTTTGCAGCCCCTTGGTAAATTAACACCAACAGATACAAGGAAACCAGCTCTTGGCAACTTCTTTAAATTCAGTCAATATATTACTGGCACAAACAAGTGGAAACAACTATGAACAAGCACTATTGCCAAGCAACCTATTGACCTATTGTTGACTAGTACAATTTCTAAATATATTGTCATCTCCCAATTTCATTACTAACCAAACTACTAGTAGTTAAACCTATTTCAATTATTCTAATTTGTATACATTTGTAGAGGATTAGCAAAAAGACCACACACTATTAACACTAAGTTTGTCACTGAATACATCTAGTTGATCTAGCCAACATGTCACTCACATTGTTTCTGCTTACTTTTCACTTGCTACTGTACTTTTCACTTGCTACTGTTCTTCAAGGACATCTTCTTGGATTTTTGAGCCACCAGGCCCATGTTGGGCACTTCATTGACCATTGGGTCTGGGTCACCAGCAGACCATTGTGTGGAGGTAATAGTAACTGAATTCACCAATGCCACAGCTTCTGATGGGTTCTTGCTTTTGCATACAATATAAGGCTGGAGGTGTGTGTAATAGTCTCATTTTTATGGACTTAGTATCTTTTCTCTTTTCTTCTTATCTAATCTCATTGCAAGGGAGTCATCTTTAAACTCACACTTATCTTTATCTTAGGAATTTCTCATTGCCTCATCATTTCTTCCCATGGATCTACAATCACCTTTCATTATTACAGCCTTCCTTTCATTTCCTTGCTGTGCTGGTTATTATTAACTTCCATTGTAGTGCCTTATGCATTACCTCATGCATTCACTTCTCTTCAATTATATCTTATGTCTATGCTTCCATGTTACATAGCCTTTATGGCTGTACAGACACTTATGGTAACTCTATGCCTTATACACCAAATAGATACAAATATCCATGTAGTATACAGTATATACTCCCAATACAGCAGTTATGTTACAAACTAAGCTTAAACCAAGGGAAAACTGAAGGGGGAAGGCACAGGAGTATGTAACAAGAAGAGAAAGGAAGGAGAACTTGTGAAAATATGGAGGCTGCCCAATAGAACCTCTTGCTTAGTTCATACCGAGGTTTGACTACTTGGCAATGGACATGTTGAACAACTGATGAAGTTTAGCGGTAAAGATGAGGGAGCTCAGGTAGTTGAGCAAGAAGGACAGGAGGTAATTGTCAACCAAAGGCCCAAAGACAACTAGAATCGAACTAGCAATTCCAGAGTCCAAAGGCCATATATATAATGGAATACTAGTATATGGGAAAGTAGCCTTAAGGGCAGGCTAGGGCATAGGGTATGACATAGTGTGGAAATTGGAGATAAGAAAAAAGTATGTCATGGGAATAAATGAATATAAAAGAATATAGGAGGACTGGAGATTAATTGTTACAAACTAAGCCAAGACCGAGGGAAGACTGAAGGGGAAAGGGTGAAGGAGTAATGTGAAGAGAAAGGAAAGAGACTCGCTGAGAAAAGAGGCGACGGCTTGAAAGGCGGCGGCCCGAGGAAACCTCTTGCTTAGTCCATATCGGGGTTTGACTACCCGACGATGGGAGATGCCTCCACGAAGATAAACAATGGCGATGAGGTGAGCTGAGACTAGTGGAGTCAATCAGGGAGGTGAACCACAGGACAGGTCCCAAAGACGACTAGAATCGAACTAGCGATTCCAGTGTCAAGGGACCGTATATATAGGCATCTACTAGTACATGGGAATACAAGTACAAAAGGAGAAATGGGCGTAGGGTATGACGTAGTGTGAGATAACTGAGGAGATAAGGAATACGTCATGGGAAGAAACAGATATAAAAGGATAGAGTGGAAGCGGAAATGAAAGGAAGAAGCGGAGAAGCATACCGCGTGTGATGAGTGAGGTATGACGTCAGAGATAAGGGCGATAAGAGATAGGGAGTTCGGACTGGGGTCTGGACTGATGACGTCAGGGTCTACGAGATAAGGAGAGGGGTGAGAAGAAGTATCAGGTGAGATCATGTGACAAGGAAGAGCGGAAGGTCACGTGATAGGAGTCTAGGGTCACCTGATAAAAGAGTGTGAGTGATCACGTGATCGTGGAAAAAGTCACGTGATGCTAAAAGTTAGGGGCAAAAGCGAGGAGTTATAACATTAATGAAACAAAAACACAATATTTTCCCATATTACTTAAGCTTTCCACCTATTTTCATCCCCCTCATCAAAGTCCAAGACCTTAACTTATCTAATCTCCTTATCTAATCTTATCATGATCTTTCCAGAACATTCCATCTATGATGTCACCTTACATAATATTTCCAGAATGTTCTATTTCCCAGGCCTGCCCTAAAGTAGCCCAGTAGTATAGGTAGTCAATCCAACTCATGTATTCCTTTAGTTTCGGAATTCCATTTCCTTCACTTGAATATCATATTTAGTGACTCTTGTGTTTCAGTGGTCTTTTCATAATTCCAAAGCTACTACTTTGTCATTTCCCTCACCATCTTCACCTGCTGATGTGCACTTTGCTGCATTGCTGTCCTCTTTGTCCCACCTTCTGCATTCTGCACTCTTCATTTTATGACGGCCGGGAGGCTATTGTAATGGGGCCTTCGCTGACTAGGATGTCGCTTGGGGAGCAATGACGCAGTAGCACCTGGGGGTTTCCTACAGGTGCACAAGGTAGAGTGCACTAGGGGTTTCCTATGCACGGGACGAGGGAGTACACACTAGGGGTTTCCTATGTGTGGGTGGCAAGGGTTCACTAGAGCAGAAGCTCGTAGGCCGACGAAGGTTCCTTTAAGAAGGAATAACAAGGAGCGGTCACTTAGAAGTAGACCGGAGACTTAGAGAGATCCTGATGAGAGGAAAGGCATGGATTGCCTAGCAGAGGCAAGGTACAAGAGAGGGTACTCAAGGTATCTCGAAGGAGGTCTAAGCTAGGGAATCGTAAGGTAAAAGGAAGGGTTTATATACCCCGGGATACGCGCACGGGCCAGGTGCGGAATAACATGGGATCGGGATAAACCGTGGGATAACATGTATGGAGTCAGGAGAAGCGTGTATCCTGTGTTTTGTAACAAATAGGATCAGAGAAGAAGGGAAGCATAGACACGTGCATGGAGCATGCAAAACACATGTCTAACTATCGTGGGACAATCAACAAAGATGAGAGACAAGTGGAATGTACCTTTAGTATAGAGTGAGAGGAAGCCGAAGGCGGAGAAAAGGAAAGAAGTCCAGTGGGCAGGTGAGGACACGAAGGATACGTGGTCCAGGCGCTGGTAGTACAAGTAGACTGAGTAGACGAAGCAAGTGTAAGAAAGAAAAGAGAAGTCGTAACATTACCCCCTTAGTAAGGTCAAGACTGTGACGAAGACAAAACTGATTTAGTAGAGAATGGGGCCCCTGACCAGGGAACCAGTGACATTGCCATAGGCAGTCTCATCCCAGATATCCTCTTGGTCCAAGTAATTGCGTTCATAAAGAGGGGAAGCGGAATGCCAAACACGACAGGTGTTGCGGGGGCTGCGAGGGCAATGCGGGGTTCTGGAGGAGCCAGAGGACCTAGAGGATCTAGATGAGGACGTGGAGCTGGTGGACATTTGCCATGGAGGAGGCACTCAATGCAGGGGAGGGGATGGAGTGCGACGGCGGAGGGGGCAGCAATTAAGGATGTGTCTCAGGGCCCAACGGAGGCATGAGGAACACTGATGAAACAGGCAATCAATCTTGAAATGCCCAAGGCGTCCGCACTCATAGCAGATTTGATGAGCACAGGGGTGTGTAGAGGGAAGAGGAAGTCAATCATTGGCCCTGGTCCAGGCGGCTTCGATACGCTCCATCATGCATGTTTTTTTGGCAGAAAGTGGGGTGGTACTAGCCTGTGGGGTAGGAGTGACAGGGGGAGCAGGGGAGATGACGGGATTTTCGACCTCAGGAGGGGAGATGGTAGGGTGGGTGAACTGGACGGTTCGGCAATGTTCCTCCGAGAGTGCTTGGTGGAGTTCCTCGGTGATAGGCCAAGTCTGGGTTGCAAGGTCTAGGAGGTAGCGGTGGAGATCTCGGAGGAAGGTAAGCATTCCGAGTTGTTGAAGGGCGATAAGAAGACGACACTGCGTCTCCTTGGCATTGTGGTGGATAAAGTGGGTGACATGGGTGTGCATAGGATTGGCAGCTGGGACATGAGCCATGGCGATGATGTTAAAGTTTGCGAGGTACGCAGAGTACAACGCATAGAGAGGGGATGATACGTCTAGGTAGCAGTCCACAGCCGTGGCGAGGCTGGGATCGGTGATGAGCTTGGTGAGCTCGCGGATCTCAAAGATGGTGGGCGGTCCATCAGAGAGACAGTATGCAGTGGTGGGAACGTCTACAGAAAGCACGGGAGCTTCAGCAGCAACTGGAGAAGCAGTGAGAGACTCTATAGGAGGAGTAGGAGGATGTTGTTCTGCAACGTCAAATACAGGACTAGGATCATGGGGTACAAGTGGGGAACTAGGTCTCCAACAAACCAAAGCAGGAGGAGAATCGAGGTCCTCAGCATTGTGAGGCTCTAGGTCTTCGGGAAACAAGGTTTTATTTTCGTCAGGCAGGAAAGGAATGGCTAGGGGGGAGACTTGATAGTGTCGAGTGAGGAGTTCGCCAACAGTGATGGTAGGGATCTGGTCGGTGGGGGTGAATTCAATGGCCATGGGAATTAAGTCTAAAGGGAGAAGATGAATGGGAACAGAGTTTTATACTCGGAGAGAGCGGAGTTAGCATTTTTCAAGTTCCGTTCTGGGATCCAGGAATCTTCTTCGGTGGAGTATCCCTTCCATCGGATCAGGAAGGAATGGCATCCCTTGGTTCCATGATGACGAATGATCTTCTCAATTTCGTATTATTCTTCGCCTTCTACAAGGTCCAGTGGGGGTTGAGGGTAGTTTGGCCCGTGGGTTTCATTTTCTCGGTAGGGCGTAAGAAGAGAAGCGTGGAAGACTGGATGTATTTTCCAGGTCTTTGGGAGGCGGAGTTGATATGTGATTGGGGACAGTACCTTAGTGACGGTAAAAGGTCCTTCCCGTTTGGTGGCGAATTTTGGGTTGGCGATGGAGCGTTTAAGGTTGCGGGCTTCAAGCCACACCTTATCTCCGAGGGCGAAAGGTTTGAAGGAATGTTGGGTGCATACGGCCATGGTTTGCCTGGCAAGTTCGTGTGCAGCAAGGGCTTTGTCTCAAGCTGCAGTGAGGGCCTTGAGCCAGGAATCTACGGCGGGAAGGGAGGAGTTGGAGATGATGGAAGGTAGGGCATGGGGTTCATAACCCATCATCAGGAAGAACAGGGATTTCCTGGTGAAGGAGTGAGGGTGGTGGTTATGGGCAAATTCGGCGTGGGAAATAGAGTCAGCCCAAGACCCTGGGTTCGATCCGCAGTAGATGCGGAGATAAGTCTCAACTTCTTGGTTAACACGTTTCGTTTCACCATCAGTCTGCGGGTGGTAGGCGGTGGAAAGGGCAAGGTTGTATCCGAGAAGTCGCCCAAGCTCTCGGGTGAAGGCACTGGCAAACTGAGGACCACGGTCAGGGATGATTTTGTCGTAGAGTCCGAAGCGAAGGAAGACTTTATGGAAGAAGAGGTCAGCGACCCCTTCAGCGGTGATGGTTTTCTTAGTGGGGCAGAGAATTACCCCCTTAGTAAGCCCATGGTCTACCACAACCAGAAGGGAATCCATGCCAGCGGGCATGACCAGCAGGTTGGTGATCAGATCGCAGAAAATCTGTTGGAATGGGTGAGATGTGGAGGATTTAATAGGCATGAGGGGTGGGGTGGAGGGGTGAGTGTTGGATTTGGACTGTTGGCATGTGGCACAGCCCTCGACGTAGCGGCAGATATAGGAGGTGAGACTGGGCCACCAGAATTCGGCGGCAACAAGTTGATGGGTCTTGAGAAACCCGGGGTGGCCAGCGGTCTCGTGATCGTGGCAACACTGTAAAATGGAACGACGAAGGGCATTGTCGGCGGGAACATAGACGTGTCCTTGGTAGGTAAGGATGCTGGCTTCCATCTGCCAGTCGGTGAGGTGAGAACAGAAGGCAGGGGGGATCTCCTCATTCATAGATTGAAGAGCCTGGAGGACGAGGGAGTCAGACTGGGAAGTCTCCTTGATCTGCCAATGAAGAGCGGAGTCAATGGTTTGGACGAAAAGGGACTTAGGAAGGAGGGTGACACCCTCATTATCAAGGTCAGACTTCAGCAGAAGATCTGGACGACGGGATAGGGCATCGGGGCCCACAAGGAGGGACCCGGGAATGTGGATCATTTTGAGATTGAAGTCAGTGATGTTGATAAGCCAACAGGCTTGGTGATGATTAAGGGTTTGGGGTTGTAGGAAGTAGGTGAGGTTCTTATGATCTGTGAAGACCTGAACAGGGAAGGCAGAACCGGACAAATAGTGCTGCCAGGCCTTAAGCCCACGGATGACCGTGAGAAGTTCGTGATCATAGATGTTGTAGTTCCATTCTGCTGGAGAGAACGAGGAGGAGATATACAATGACCTCGAAAACCGTTGCAATGTTTGTCTATTTTGAAGTGTTCACTCTGTAGTGTCCGAGGGCATGGGAGTCTCACTTAGTGGTAGTGGGGCGAAATGTGACCCACACCCCTGGCTATATACGGATCAAAGAATTATGTAATTCGGCCCAGAGGCACCTGAGACATGGCTATTTCAATATGGTGATCTCATTGCAACAGTTTTTGAGCTTTTGAATTCCAAGGTATATTAGTACTTGGTATAGCCTCCTTTTGCCTTGAGCACTGCCTCAATCCTTCTGGGCATGCTTTCAATCAATTTCTGACACTCCTCCACTGGTATCCCCTCCCACTTCTCCTCAACTCTATCCCATAACTCATAAATTCCTTTAGGGGAGTGTTCTTCTTCTGCAAGCTTTCTTTTGAGGTAACCCCAGAGATGTTCAATAGGGTTTAGGTCAGGGGACTGTGCAGGCCACACCATAGTCCTGAAATCCTGCTCCTCTAGCCACTCCTTGACCTTCCTACAAGTATGCTTGAGATCATTGTCCTGCTGAAAAATGATATTAGGAGGATCAAGACCATAAAACTCCAAGGTATTCAGGAGTTCATCCTTCAAAATTTGAAGATAAAGGTCTCCATTCATCCTACCATCAATCTTGGCAGCATAGCCAACCCCCTGCCAGGTCATACACCCCCACATTATGAAGGAACCCCCTCCAAACTTGATAGTTTCTTGTACCAACCTATCACTGAGCCTTTCACCTGGCTTTTTCCATACCCATTTATGTCCATCTGACCCTAGGCGATTGATCTTGGTCTCATCAGACCATATGACCTTCTTCCAGTCATCCATAGTCCAATCCTTGTGGGCATAAGCAAAGTCTAAATGGGCCTTGCAATGTCTAGCAGAAAGAAGAGGTTGTTTGGACTTGACTACTGCCTTCATACCAGTTTTTTCAAGTGAAGGCAAACAGTGCTGGGGGATAGAGGCTTGTTGATAATGTTGCCAAGAGCTTTGGCTACCTGAACTGCATTTTCAGCCTTCTGAGAAGAGATCAAGTGAACAGCATGGCGAATATTGGTAGGAGAAAGCTTGGATGGATGACCTCCAGTGGACTTCTGCAGCTCAGAACGCTCTTTAGAGCGAAGTCTGGAGATGGTAGAGACATGGACACCAGTAGTAGATGCAATGGAGTGAGCAGATTGGCCAGCATCAAGCATAGAGAGGATGGTATTCCTTTGAGTAGCAGATAGAGATCTGATGATGATAGTGGATAGGAAACAAGAGGTGTGTGAACTTTTTCAAACTCAGACATAATCTTTATATGTATATCTTTATTTGTATGACCAAACAAAAGTCAATATTTTATGTTTTGGCTCAGAATACACATTCCATATCAAAAGCTCAAAAACTGTTGCAATGAGATCACCATATTGAAATAGCCATGTCTCAGGTGCCTCTGGGCTGAATTACATAATTCTTTGATCCGTATATAGCCAGGGGTGTGGGTCACATTTCACCCCACTACCACTAAGCGAGACTCCCACGCCCTCAGACACTACAGAGTGAACACTTCAAAATAGACAAACATTGCAATGGTTTTTGAGATCACTGTAGGAGCAAGGGTGCCAATCTCCGTTGGCGTTGGTTTGCAAAAGAATACCACCAGAGGCATGTTTGGAGGTGTCGGTTGCTATGGCAAAGGGGGCCGAGAGATTAGGCATCTGTAAGATGGGCTTCTTTAAGAAGAGCTCTTTGAGGACAGAGAATGCCGATTGGCATGTGGAGGACCAAGACCATGCAGAGGTTTTCTTGGTGAGATCGATGAGGGGACGAGCAATGTTGGAATAGTTGGGGATGAAACGCCGGTAGAAGTTGGCAAATCCAAGGAAGGAGCGGACATTTTTTATGGATGTCGGAGTGGGCCAGGAGGTGATCCCATCAAGTTTGACAGGGTCCATGGTGAGTTGACCAGGTTTAATGATCATTCTGAGGTATTCAACCTCGTCCGTGGTGAATTTGCACTCCTCAAGCTTTAGGTGCAAATTGAGTTCAGTCATCTGTTGGAGGACACGTTTGGTACGTTCCTTGTGGGTTTTAGCGTCAGGAGAAGTGATAAGGAGGTCATCCATATAGATGACGAGGCATCCCTCAGCGATCATATCCCTAAAGGAGTCATTCGTGAATCGCTGGAACGTGGCAGGAGAATTGCAAAGTCCGAAAAACATAACTGTAGGTTCGAAGAGCCCCTTGTGGGTGATGAAGGCGGCCTTCCATTGATGTCCCTCTTTGATTTGGACGTTGTTGTATCCCCACCGAACACTGAATTTGGTGAAGATCTTGGCATCTCGGAGTTTATCGATGAGGTCAGAGATCAAGGGCAAAGGGTAGGCGTCACGAACGGTGTGTTCATTGACGTAGTGGTAGTCTTGGCAGGGGCGCAGTCCTCCATGTGAGGCTTGAGGGGACTTAGAAGGGCGGATCTTTCCGCAGTCAAGGTTCTCCTTTAGGAAGGACTCCATGGCTTCTCATTCATCAGGCAAAAGGGGATATACCTTTCTGATCTTCGGGGTGAAGGTATCCTTGAGATTGATTTTGTGGTCATAGGGTTGAAAAGGGGGCACGTGGTCCATGGCTTCCTTGGAGAAAACAGAGGCAAACTCGGCATACTCTGGGGGTAGTACGGGTTTGGGTTTTGCTTGTTTGGCGGCCATAGCAAGCTTGGTAGCTTGGGTGAGTCATTTGACATAGCGGGAGCCGAGAGGGGGAAGCGGGATCCGAATTGGATGGTTTGGAACATGGTACGCACAACCTGGTTGTTTTCGCAGATGGCATCGGGGTGCTTCCATTTGTTATATTCGAATAGATGCAAGTGGACAATGGAGTTGACATGGATATGTCGCAGAGTTCGTGGCAGTGGTTTCCAAAATTTGGACGAGTGACGGTCATAGTCGGTGGCGTGGGTCGTATAGAGCTCCTTGGACTGATCAAGAGTCTCCGAGAGGGAGAGAGTTCATTAGGTCCAGTCGATGGTGGGGTTGGTTTCTTTCAACCAAGGAAGTCCAAGGAGGATATTGTCGTGTCCGAGCAACATCACCATGAAGGTGACATGGCGGGCTATTCCTTCAATATTGAGGAATAGGTCGCAGGAATATTGGATGTCTCCTTTCTTGTTATAGAAGTCATCGGCGTTGTGGGTGTGGAACGGGTGGTCGAGCTTCTTGGTGGGAAGCCAGTGTTTTCGGACGAAGTCCCAGTCAATGCAGGATATGTCTGCACTGCTGTCAACGAGGGCACGGGTGTTGACGGCTTTCAAGGTGTGATCTGGTACGATGACTTGGACAGGGATTTGCATTGCTTTAGTCGCAGATCATACAAGTACAGATGCACAAACGGATGAGGAAGGGGAGACTTGTGTCAAAGAAGTTCCCCTTTTTAAAAATACACCTGCTTGAAACCCACTTTCCGTACTATGGGGATGTCTTCATCGTCTTCGTCAATCTCAACTAGATGTGGGACATCTTCTTCAGCTTCTTGAACCACCTTGATGGTGGGTTTATTTCCTGTGAAAGTGGAGCAGGTGGTGGAAGTGTGGCCGGGTTTTCGGCAATGGAAACAAAGCTTTTTCTCGATACATCGCTTTCGTTCCTCGGGGGTGAGTTTGGGAACTCAGATGACGTCAACGTCCATGGTGTTAGGGTCTTTGGCTGGGGTGGAGTTCCGCGGTGTGAAGGATTGGTGGCCTTGGGTAGAGGGTTTGATGTAGCGGCACGATATTTCAGCAGCACGCTCCCATTGCGTTTGGAAATGGACAGCCTTTTCGTACCACTTATTGATAGTGGAAGGCACCATTTCCATGGACATAATCTTACACATCAGGATGGGGGGAAGGCCAGTGGTGAAGTAGCCAATGAGGACATTTTGGTTGGTGACCATAGCAATAGCGACTTTGTTTTTGAACTCGGCGACGTACGAGGACAAGGGCAGGGAGTAAGCGCTGTTCTTGATGAGAACATGCTTGGTGGAGAGCCAGGCAATGGCATTGTTGACTGTGTCGTGGTGTTCAAACGCGGTTTTGAACACAGCGACGAAGTCGTGCCATGTTCCAATGGTGACATTCCCTTGGGTATCTATGGTCCCTTGGCAGTAGGTTGCTGCCCAAGTAGCAGTGGTTCCCTTAGTCATATAAGACAGGGTGAAGGCGACCCATTTGGGTTCAGTGTTGTAAACAGTGTCATTAATGGTGAGGTAGAAGATAATGTTGGCAAGCCAGGGGAAGGCCTGCTCGTAGTTCCCATCGAAGGGTTTGGGGGCGCCGAGGCAGAGTTCAGTGGGTCAGGACGTCATGACGGGTGAAGAAGAAGAAGAGGGGGCGAGGATGGGTGAGTGGGGAGCTCTCTGGGTAGAGGAGCTGGAAGTGGCGGATACGGGAATGGGAACGGTTAGCGAGGATGCTAGATAACGAGCAAGGGATCGGGCACGCCGGTTTGCTTCACTATCTCTGGTGGCTATCTCCTGATTTCAATCTGCTAGAACGTCTGGTTCTTGATCATCAAAATCTCTGGGGAAGGCGATACGGAGTTCTTCTTCTTCAGAGGTCTCTCCTGGGGTAGGTTGGGAACAGGGGATTCCCCAGTGAGGGTCGGTACGGGGTGGAATGGTGGAAGGCTTATGCGATGGTAGCCTTTTCGGGAGAGCTTAGACCTTTTGTTATGATGGCTGGGAGGCTATCATAATGGGGCCTTCGCTGACTAGAATGTTGCTTGGGGAGCAACGATGCAGTAGCACCTGGGGGTTTCCTACAGGCGCACAAGGTAGAGTGCACTAGGGGTTTCCTATGCACAGGACAAGGGAGTACACACTAGGGGTTTCCTATGTGCGGGTGGCAAGGGTTCACTAGAGCAGAAGCTCGTAGGCGATGAAGGACAAGGGGTTCACTAGAGTGGATGCTCGTAGGCGACGAAGGACAAGAGTTCAACTAGAGCAGAAGCTTGTAGGCTGATGAAGGTTCCTTTAAGAAGGAATAACGAGGAGCGGTCACTTAGAAGTAGACCGGAGACTTAGAGAGATCCTGATGAGAGGAAAGGCATGGATTGCCTAGCAGAGGCAAGGTACAAGAGAGGGTACTCAAGGTATCTCGAAGGAGGTCTAAGCTAGGGAATCGTAAGGTAAAAGGAAGGGTTTATATACCCCGGGATACGTGCATGGGCCAGGTGCAGAATAACATGGAATCGGGATAAACCGTGGAATAATGTGTATGGAGTCGGGAAAAGCGCGTATACTGTGTTTTGTAACAAATAGGATCAGAGAAGAAGGGAAGCATAGACACGTGCATGGAGCATGCAAAACACATGTCTAACTATCGTGGGACAATCAATGAAGACGAGAGACAAGTGGAATGTACCTTTGGTATAGAGTGAGAAGAAGCCGAAGGCGGAGAAAAGGAAAGAAGTCCAGTGGGCAGGCAAGGACACGAAGGATACATGGTCCAGGCGCTGGTAGTACAAGTAGACTGAGTAGACGAAGCAAGTGTCATATCCCATATTTCGCCCAAGCCCAACTCCGGCATCTCCGGTGCTGTACGCACCAACTCCGGACCTATATCACTGTTCTCGCAACTCTGGTCCTCCAGAGTTGCCCCTATGTTTCATCTACCCTGTAATGTACATTTCCAATACCTCGTATCTCCATTTCGCCCTGTGCCCTGACTTCCCCGTTTTCCCTGACTCCGTCATAGTTACCCGTTGGCCCTTCGGTTAGTTTCCTCCGTCTCGTTACTTACCCTAGAAAATACTCGTCCCCTCGAAAATACTTGTACCCTAGAAAATACTCGGACCCTCGGACTTACTCCTCCGTCCCCGTTCGTACACCGTATATAAGTACAGTGGCTCAAAAAACTGTCCGCATGTTTGGTCATTTTTCACTAAATGTGTTATTCCCCAATAACTCCTAATCCTTACCCTAACATATAGGTGTATGAAATAAAGCACTGACCCTTGGCTTTCTATCCATCAAGGTTTTAAGACATATGAATAAGAATTGATGCACTGGCAGCCATTTCAAAACAATGACTCATTCAGACAGTTTTTTGACTTTAAATTTATCTAGGTATC
>QFEM01002070.1:0-12246 GCA_003316205.1 Boletus bicolor
CTCTGCCCTTACCTCTGCCCAATCTCCATCCTCCGTACAGTAGTCAAATATGGCGGAAGTAGATCTCGATGATCTCATAAGGCGCATCACTGCACTAAACATTGAATTGGAGAAAAACAATGTGACTAAAAAGATTGCTGACCCTGAGAAATGGGACAGTGATAGAAGCAGTTGGCAAGTATGGTGGGTAAAGCTGTGCTTATGGGTTGATGCACAAAAATGGAGATCGGACAAACTCCGAGCAGTTGCCATTCTCTCCCAATTCAAAAAGAAGGCCGAGGATTTCACCCAGATCACCCTTGAGAAGTATCTCAATAAGGAGGATGAAAATACTGTGGACGAGAATGGTGCTGTCACTGACAAAAAGGGAGACTTGGCCTGGCCTTCCTGGGCTGCTCTCCAAAAGGAAATTAAAGACTACTTCCACATTGGCATTCTCACTCACAAGTTGCTATGAAAGTTGGAGGGTCTGCGTCAAAATGGGCACCCTATTGATCTCTTCCTTCAGAGGTTTGAGGTCCTTAGAAAGGAGGCAGATATTGAGGATTATCATGTGGTAACGCTCCTCAAGAAAGCAGTTGATTTCCGAATTTACGAAAAATGTCAACTCAACTACCTGGTTGGAGATCTGGACTACAAAGATCTCACTCTGCACTACCAAAACTTTGGTAGAGCCTTTGAGCAAATGGCGATTGAAAGAGGTCCTCCTTCCAATGCCTGTTTTCTCCCACGCCAACAAACATCTCATTACCCTGCACCATCCAACCCCCCACCTTCCTGTCTGCAATTCACTCAGTACAGCACACAACCGGGCCAAGAGGCCCCAATGGAGATAGGAGTGCAGCAGGCTGCATCTGCTCCCACACAAGACACAAGGACTTGCTTCCTCTGTGGCAAACCAGGTCATATCAAACCCAACTGCCCCTCGAACCCTAATTGTCGTCTGTTCCGTCCACCTCAACAGAGGCAACAATTTTTCTGGGATTACAATTCCAGACAATACGTTGTCACACCCCAACATTATGTTTACTCTCAGGCCCAGGTGGCCCAACATTATCCCGGACATCCCCTCCCCACTCCACCGGCCTTGGCAGCTGCAGTTCCAAATGCTGATCACAGACCGTATGTCTTGGAAGAAGCCAAGGCTTATTACAGAGACAAGTTTGAAGTGGAAGCCAAGCATCACATGGCAGAAGCTTTAAAAGGCAACAGCACGTGAATGTTGAGGGTGTTCATGTGCCTGGATAATTTTTTTCTTGCACCAAATCTGATTTCCCTTTCTCTGATTTGTCATCTGTATTACGTCGTATTTCTTGTTCCTCCATAAGGGCGTCTCAATTGAGCGCGGCACCGGAGTTAAATAATAGTGTGCTTCATTCCCTTACAAAACAACAAAAAATCTCTTCTATTTATAAACCCCTCAAGGTCACGATGCACCATGCAACGACGTTGTCATTCGGCGGAGAGTTCTCGCTTGAGACCATCATACGTTGTATGTGGAATGGCCAGTGGGAAGCACACCAGTTCAAAGCTCTTTTGGACTCAGGAGCTTCTCACACTTTCATTGATCATGATTATGTTCACTGTCATGGCATTCCCTTCTATACTTTGGAAAATCCTATAAAAATACATAATGCAGATGGCTCTGAAGGAGCTATTGGACAAATTAGGCACGCGGTTACTTTAATCATGGAGATTGCCGGACACTTCAAAACCATAGATGCTTACATTTCAAAAATCAGGACACATCGTATGATTATCGGGTATGATTGGCTTTACCACCACAACTCTGTCATCAAGTGGACCCTTCAAACCATTTCATTCCCTCATTGTACGCAATACTGTAAAATTATGGGGCTTGGACCCCCAATTCATGATTGTTCTCTAGCCATCCTTCATACTATAGAAGATGGACTAAAGAACAGGTTCTGGAGTCGTACCACAAGTTCTTGGATGTGTTTTCGGAAAAGGAATCCGAGCGCATGCCCATATGAAAGCCTTGGGATCATGCAATAGATCTCAAGCTGAACTTCATTCCGAAGAAGGGTTAAGTAATTCCCCTATCGGACATTGAAATGGACAAAGTTCACACATTTATCAACAAAGAACTCGAAAAGGGTTACATAAAGCCCTTCAAATCTCCGCAGACCTCACTGGTCTTCTTTATTCCGAAAAAAAATGGAAAAAAGTGTATGGTTATGGACTATAGATATTTAAATGAAGGCACCATCAAGAGTTCGTATCTGCTTCCCTTAATCCCACAGCTTATCAATTGGCTCAAGAACACTGATATGTTTACGGCCCTAGATCTTCGATGGGGCTATAATAATGTTCAGATTAAGGAAGGCGATGAATGGAAGGGCGCTTTTGTTATGCCCATTGGAGCCTATGAACCCATGGTTATGTATTTCAGGATGACCAACTCACCCCCTACCTTTCAACAGATGATGAATGATATTTTCAATGACATGTATGCAGTAGTCATTATTTATATCGACAATTGTATCATATTTATGTCAAAGAAGACAAAGGAGGAGCATGAGGAGGTCGTGAAAGAGGTCTTATGTCACTTACGCAAAAATGATCTTTACATAAAACCCTCCAAGTGCTTCTTTTCCAAAGAACAGGTGGACTTTCTCAGTATGGTAGTATCAAAAAGGGGGTAGAAATGCAAGAAAAGAAAGTCGCTGGAGTTATGGATTGGCCCATGCCCACATGGCTGAAACAGCTCCAAGGTTTCCTCAGACTATGTAATTATTATAGGTGTTTCATTTCAGGCTTCGCCGAGGTTGCACGCCCCTTGAACAATCTCACCAAGAAAGACATTCCGTTTACATGGGATCCCAGCCAACAGATGGCATTCGAAGTCCTTAAAAAGAAGTTTACCGCAGCTCCTCTTCTTGCTTATCCTAATCACGATCAGGATGTTCAGGTAGAAATGGACACCTTGGATATTGCCATGGGAGCTGTGCTCTCAACTTTATGCAGCAATGGTAACTGGAGGCCAATAGCCTTCATCTCTCATTCCTTTGATAGCGCTGAGCACAATTACCCTATTTATGATAAAGAGTTACTTGTAGTGATTCGGGTGCTGGAAGAATGGCACCACTATCTTATTGGTCGTGAATGGTTTGAAATCTGGACCGACCACAAGAATCTAGAGTATTGGAAGAAGCTGCAAACACTTAGTGGTCATTAAGCCTGTTGGCATGCAGTTTTGCAGGAGTTTAATTATGTTTTCGTTTACAAGCCTGGTGCTTCTAATGGTTGGGCTGATGTGCTCTCTTGACTCCTGGACCATGGAGAGGCTGTGCAAGATCACAATGCCAATATCACAGTCTTGCCTCCTTCTGTTTTCATTAATTTGGTTGCTCTACCTTCGGACTTTTATTTGGAGTTGGAATCTGAGTCTGCCTCTATGGGGGTGGACATGGTGAACGACTTCCTTTTTGATGCCTCTATGAATATTTTCAAAAATAACAAAAACAAAGTTTTCGTTCCTCCTTCCTTACGTACTTATCTTCTTACCCTATGCCATGATTCTCCTATTTCTGGACACGGCGGTCATGTCAAAACCATTCACACCCTCACTTGTTACTTCTCATGGCCTGGTGTCACAAAAGATGTTAAATTATATGTAGATAGCTGCCAAGTGTGCACCCTCACAAAGGGTAAGCAAAAGGCACTGGCAGGTAAACTTATCCCTCTTCCCGCTGCAAAGAATCCATGGGAAGATTTATCAGTAGATTTCATCATGGGTTTACCTGAATCATGTTCATTCACGGCTATTTGCATTGCTGTTGATTGCTTCTCAAATAAAGTGGTCTTTATCTCTACCCATGAAACTTGTTCTTCCGCGGACTTAGCTATTTTATTTAGGGATCATGTTTGGTGTACACACGGACTCCCTTCTTCTCTCATTTCAGATCATGGACCCCAATTCATGTCTGCCTTCACTCAGGAGCTTTGCAAGCTTCTTGGTATACATCAAAAGATTTTCACGGCCTATCATCCTCAAACGGATGGCCAAACGGAGCATATTAATTGAGATTTAGAACAATATCTCCATGCTTATGTTGGAAAAAAGCAGCATGATTGGGCGGATTGGTTGAAAATGGCCCAATTCTCCCACAATAACACCATAACCACTGCCACCGGTTCCATTCCTTTCAATGTCACTCGTAATTATACCCCTCGCATGGGTTTTGAAGAAAAACTGGCTGGCTTTGCGGGAGAAATAGGTCGTTCTCACAAGGAGATAGAAGCAGTGTTAGAAGAGACACGTGATAGAATGATTGCTGCTTCAGAGAAAAGACATTCAGAAGCACCAGAGTATTCCATCAGTCAGCAGGTCTGGCTATCTACCAATAAACTCAATCTTCCCTATATGGTGAAAAAATTGACCCAAAAATGGATTGGACCCTATGTCATTTCCGCAGTCCTTCCTAATGCCGTCACCTTAAAACTTCCTTGCACTGTGTGAATTCATCCCACAGTTAATATCTCTCGTGTCAAACCTTATCAGGAAACCTTACCTGGACAACCCAAAGTCTGTCCCAACACCATAGAGGTAGATCAAGAAGGGGAAGAACAATTTGAGGTTGAGTTCATTGCAGCTTCATGTCTCAAGAATAGGAAACTAGAGTACTTGGTACATTGGAGAGGATACAATGAAACAGATCATACTTGGGAATCGGCCAAAATTATTAATACCACCCCTCTGGCTGTCGCCAACTTCCACAAGAAGAATACCTCTGCTCCCCGAAAACTCCGTGGACTCACTGTTTCCTCATTCACCTCTCTCTTTTCTCCTTATGAAAACTTCACCAAATCCATTCCTTCCACGACTTGCCTGGAATTCAAGTCCTAAAAAGGGGGTAGTGTTATAATATAAATATTTTCAAACTTTTTTGGACTTCAACTCTCTTCTTTTCCAGTCACGTGATCTGTGCATGTGACTGTGGTAACCAGCACATGACTAGGTCTAGAACCTATGATGTCATACCTCACGGTATCCACACCCTTTTAATTTCCGCTCTTCCCACACAGCCCCTTTAATCTCCGTCACTTCTTTTCCCGTGCCTTGCTTCTCTCATCAGTCTATTTATGACAGTTCATCTCATGCACAGCATGGTCTGTGCGCGCGCCTGTACACTATATAAACTAGTACCTTGCAACTGGATTCCCCAGTCTAATCCATTTGTTTGTTTGCTCTACTGTTACGACGGCCGGGAGGCTATCATAATGGGGCCTTCGCTGGACTAAGATATCGTCAAGGGGATTCCTTAATACGAGTGACGAAGTAGTGCTCAAGGGGATTCCTTAGCATGGGTGACGAAGGAGTTGCTTGGGGAGCAACGACGCAGAGGTTCGACTAGGGTTGGTACCCGTAGGCCGACAAGGGTTCCTTTATGAAGGAAGTACAAGGAGCGGTCACTTAATAGTAGACCGGAGACTTAGGACGACGAGTAAAGGATAAAGGTGTGGATTGCCTTAGCGCAGATCGAGATACAAGGGTAAATCGAAGGTAAAGGAGGTCTAAGCTAAGGAAATCGTATCGTAAAAGAGAGGGTTTATATATCCCTGGATACGCGCACGGGCCAGATGCGGAATACCTCGGGATCGGGATAAACTGTGGGATAACGCGTATGGAGTCGGGAGAAGCGCGTATCCTGTGTATCGTAACAAATCGGATCAGAGAAAGAAGAGAAGTAAGGACACGTGCATGGAGCATGCGAAACACGTGTCCGACTATCGTGGGAACGATCAACAAAGGCGTGAGACAAGTGGAAAGTACCTCCGGTATGGAATAAGGCGAAGCTGGAGGCGGAGAAAAGGGATGAGCTAGTGCACAAAGGATGCGTACACCAGACGCTGGTGGTACAAGTATACTGAGTAAACGTAACAAGCGTAGAAAGGAAAGAAAAGAAATAGAGAGTCGTAACATCTACTAGTCATTGTCTTGGGGACTTGTTCCTCATTATAGGCCTGCATCGGACAGAGACGACTACTTCCTCCTCCTCTATCTCTCCTGCACCTCATAATCTTTACTCGCCAGGACCTGTGTAGCCTGCAAAGCTTTCGAGCCTTGTGGTTGTTCTTGTCATTTGTGATAGGTTCATAACATATCTTGTTCACCCTAGGCAATCTAGCCTCTTTCCTTCTTACCACTTGAGCTCTTTAAGTCTCCAGGCACCTTTGATTGCCTGCTCTCTGTTCTTCCTTCAATAAGGAACCTTGTCAGCCTACGAGCTCTCGCTCCAGTCAAACCTTGTCCACTTCGCCTCACACTTAGGAAACCCCTAGAGTGCTTCACCTTCATTGACCATAAGGAAGACCCTTCTGTTGTAACCTTCAACCCATGCTTAGGAATCCCATAAAGTGTCCCCTCTGCCATTCGGAATCCCCTAGGCAGTACTGCATCATCATCCCTAAGTGACTCCTAGTTTGCAAGGGCCTTACAATTACTCCTCATCTGGGGTTGTCGTAACAAAAGGTCGAAGCTCTCTTGTAAAGGCTACCACCACATAAGCCTTCCACCATTCCACCTTGTGCCAATCCTCACTGGGGAATCCCTCACCCCCAACCTACTCTAGGAGAATTGTCTGAAGAAGAAGAATCTTGCACTGCCATCCCTGACGACTTTGATAATCAAGAACCCAATGAATGGCTGGATATTACTAAGGAGATCTTAACCAGAGATTGTTAAGACCATGCTGACAATCTCCAGGCGTAACTCTGGAACTCCGGAGTTTGCAGGAATAAGGATGTTGGCTTCACCATATGTGGTGCACCCTTGCTGTTGATCGGGTCCTTGGATTTCAGAGCAGAGGTTCAGAGGTAAACAATAAGATTGACTGAGGTTATGAGGGGTGGAGATGATTTAGAAAGGGAATAGCCAGTGTTTAAGTCAATTATCTAGCTGAACTACAGTACTAGATACAAAGGTTTATATACAGAGGTAAAACAGGAGACAGAGTACTAAAGTCTGGGGGTACAAGTATTTTCGAGGGGACGAGTATTTTCTAGGGTGAGTAATGAGACGGAGGAAACTAACTGAAGGGTCAACAGGTAACTACAATGAAGTCAGGGATAATGGGGAAGTCAGGGCATAGGGTGAACAGAGTCTAACGAAAGTATTGGAAATGTACTTTTTAGAATAGATGAAATGGAGGGGCAACTCCGGGGGACCGGAGTTGTGATATAGACGATATAGGTCCGGAGTGTTATAATATGAACATTTTCAAACTTTTTCGGATTTCAACTTTTCTTCTTTCCAGTCACATGATCTGTGCACGTGACCGTGGGAACCAGCACATGACTAGGTCTAGAACCTATGATGTCATGCCTTATGGTACCTGCGCCCTTTTAATTTCCGCTCTTCTCACACAGCCCCTTTAATCTCCGCTTCTTCTTTTCCCATGCCTGACTTCTCCTATTAGTCTATTTATGGTAGTTCATCTCACGCATAGCATGGTCTGTGCATGCGCCTGTAACATATATAAGTTAGACACTTGTGACTGGAATCCCCAGTCTAATCCACTTCGTTGTTTGCTCTACTGGTCATTGCCTGGAGGACTTGTTCTTCCTTGTAGGCCTGCATCAACCGGATCCGGACTTCTCCTCCATCCTCTCCTCTTACTTCGCCAGGACCAGTGTAGCCTGAAAGACGTCGAGCCTTGTGGTGTTTATTGTCGTTCGCGATAGTATCATAACACTTGGATTAGACTGTCATACACAACACTCGGACCCTAGAGCTAAAGGGAACCATCGGGATTTGCGCATACCTGCCCCAAGGTCTCTACAAAATTAATTAGAGACTCTGCGCTGCTCGCCGGAGCTTTCCGCGACTCTTCCTTTCTTTACGCCCATGCCTTTAGGGTGTGCCTTGAGTGGCAAGCTTTTGTCGTGTTAGTATAGGAATTTCGAAGTCCCTCCTTGAGGTGATAGCGCGTGTGGGTCGAGCCACATTTGCATAGGACGACATCAGATCACAGCCATCATGCTGCCGGTGGCTGAGTCATTATCATAACAGTAGTCAGTACACGTAACCAGGGTCTCTGTGGTCACCCTTGGAATTGCCGAAGAAGACGACGGTATTATCTCCGATCACTTCCTTATCATCTCCGACCTCATCCGTGTAGTCTCCCCAGAGCATGGTTGAAACAGTCCGCGCAGTAAGGAGGTGAAAGAAGACATCCTGGATCCCAACGACCATCTACTGGTCGATTTCATTCAAGACCGAAACATTCGCCTCAATAACCTCGTCCTTGCTCCCCTTCCTTGCACCTGCACTCGCAAAGTTTACCAGCGCCATTTAGATCGACAGCGCCAAACACATCATCTCCCTCTCTTCAACTTCGAGAATCATCACCATTTTTATGACTTCCTTTGCCCCTACCTCCGACCTAAAGCCGTTCTCCGCTCAGTAGTTAAATATGGCAGAAGTGGATCTCGATGACCTTGTAAGGCACATCGCCGCCTTAAATCTCGAGTCTGAGAAAAATAATGTTACTAAAAAGATTGCCAACCCTGAGAAATGGGACGGTGATAGAGGAACTTGGCGACTGTGGTGGGTCAAATTACGTTTGTGGGTTGACGCCCAGAAGTGGAGATCCGACAAACTCCAAGCCGTTGCTGTGCTCTCCCGTTTTGAGAAGAAGGCTGAGGGCTTTGCCCAAATCACCCTTGAGAGGTATCTCAATCGGGAAGATGAAAACATGCATGATGAGCACAGTACCGTAACCGGCAAGCAAGGAGATTCGGCTTGGCCCTCGTGGGGAGTTCTCCAAGACGAAATTAAACTCTACTTCCGCATCGACATTCTCTCCCACAAGTCATTAAGGAAATTGGAAGGCCTGAAACAGAACGGGCACCCCATTGACCTCTTCCTGCAAAGGTTTGAGGTTCTAAAAAGAGAAGCAGACATTGAAGATTACCACACGGTAACTCTTCTAAAGAAGGCGGTTGACTACCACGTTTATGAAAGGGCTCAGCTTAATCGGCCGACGGGAGATCTCGATTATGATGACCTCACAAATGTCTACCGAGCAATCGGAAGGGCATATGAGCAGATAGCAATCAAGCGAGGTCCCCCTGTTAATGCCCACTTTGTCCCACGCTCTCAAACCTGTTATCCTGCACCTTCCAACCCTCCTCCTTCCCGTCCCCAATTTACACAGTATGGAACTCAACCGGGCCGAGGAGCCCCAATGGAGATAGTTGTTCAGCAGGCTGTGCCACCTTCTCGCCCGGACACGAGGACTTGCTTCCTCTGTGGTAAACCAGGCCACATCAAACCAGATTGCCCCTCGAACCCTAATCGTCGTCCCGCCTGCACGCCTCAACAGAGGCAACAATTTGTTTGGGATTATGATTCCGGACAGTACGTATTTGCACCCCAACAAGATGTATATTCTCAGGCCCAGGTCGCCACACATTATCCGGGACGACCCCTTCCTACTCCACTGGCCTCGGCAGCCGTAGTGCCAAATGCCGATCACAGATCGTATGTCTCGGAAGAAGCTGAGGCATTTTACAAAGATAAGTTCGAAGCTGAGGCCAAGCACCGTGCGGCTGAGGCTTTAAAAGGCAACAGCACGTGAACGATGAGGGTGTTCATGTGCCTGAACAATCTTCTTCTTTTTCTTCTTGTTCTGATTCTGATTTCCCCATTTCTGATTTGTCATCTGTATTATGTAGTTTGTCTTGTTCCTCTGTAAGGGCGTCTCAATTGAGTGCAGCACTGGAGTTAAATAATAGTGTGCTTCATTCCCTTACAAAACAACAAAAAATCTCTTCTATTTATAAACCCCTCAAGGTCACGATGCACCGTACAACGACGTTGTCATTCAGCAGAGAGTTCTCGCTTGAGACCATCATACATTGTATGCAGAATGGCCAGTGGGAAGTGTTCCAATTCAAAGCTCTCTTGGATTCTGGAGCTTTCCACACCTTTATCAATTTCCCTTACAAAACAACAAAAAATCTCTTCTATTTATAAACCCCTCAAGGTCACGATGCACCGTATAACGACGTTGTCATTCAGCAGAGAGTTCTCGCTTGAGACCATCATACATTATATGCAGAATGGCCAGTGGGAAGTGTTCCAATTCAAAGCTCTCTTGGATTCTGGAGCTTTCCACACCTTTATCGATCATGATTACGTTTTCCGTCACAGCATCCCCTTTTATACATTGGAAAACCCCATAAAAATACATAACGCGGATGGCTTTGAAGGAGCTATCGGACAAATTAGGCATGCGGTCACTTTGATCATGGAAATTGCCGGACACTTTGAAACCATTGACGCTTATATTTCTAAAATTGGAACCCATCGTATGATTATCGGGTATGATTGGCTTTACCGCCACAACCCTGTCATCGATTGGACCCTCCAAACCATTTCATTCCCTCATTGCACTCAGTACTGTAAAATTATGGGGCTCGGACCCCCAATTCATGGTTGCTCGCCCACTGTCCTTCGTACTATAGAAGAAGGGCTAAAGGAACAGGTACCAGAGATCTATCATGAGTTCTTGGATGTGTTCTTGGAGAAAGAGTCCGAACGCATGCCTATTCGGAAGCCTTGGGATCACGCAATAGATCTTAAGCCGGACTTCATTCCAAAGAAGGGTTGAGTCATTCCCCTATTGGATATTGAAATGGATGAAGTTCGCATGTTCATTGACAAAGAGCTCAAAAAGGGTTATATTAAACCCTCCAAATCTCCGCAGACCTCACCGGTCTTCTTCATCCTGAAAAAGGATGGAAAAAAGTGTATGGTTATGGATTATAGATATTTAAATGAGGGTACTATCAAGAATTCCTATCCTCTCCCTCTAATTCCGCAGTTAATTGATCGGCTCAAGAATGCCGACATGTTTACAGCCCTGGATCTTCGATGGGGCTACAATAACGTATGGATCAAAGAAGGAGATGAATGGAAGGGCACTTTCGTTACGCCCATAGGTGCATATGAACCCATGGTTATATACTTCGGGATGACCAACTCACCCCCCACATTCCAACAGATGATGAATGACATATTTAATGACATGCATGCAGTAGTAATTATTTACATTGACGATTGTATGATATTTACGTCAAAGAAGACCAAGGAAGAGCACGAGGAGGTAGTTAAAGAGGTCCTACGTCATTTACGCAATAATGATCTCTACATAAAACCCTCTAAGTGCTTCTTTTCCAAGGATCAGGTGGACTTTCTCAGTATGGTAGTATCTAAAAATGGGGTGGAAATGCAAGAAAAGTGTTGAAACAGGCATGTAGTGGCAGAGCCATGTACAGCTTTACATACCTGGTGTTCCTGGTTTAATGGAATGGGCGCTGGTTTGAGATCAAGATCGATTGTAACTCAGCACAGCTGAGTTTGTATGTAAATACAATGAGCATGTGAACTATTATAAATATAAGTATTGCTATGTTCAACACTCCCCCTTGTCTGATATACTGTAGTAAATTTAGACATATGGTAAATATTCAATCGCTCAATCAATAGGAAAGGCGAGATTACGAAATTCTAAACCTAATTGTGATCTAAATTTCTCGAATTTGACATATCCGAGGTTCTTAGTGAACATATCCGCAGGGTTGTCATCTCTGGGGATATAAAATAGACTGACCTGTTTAAAGGTCATCACAGCATCTCGTACAAAATGATATTTAATCATAATGTGTTTAGACCATTTTTCAGTGACAGGATTTTCAGCTATGAATAGCGATCCTTGATTGTCACCACAGATGGGAATGGGTTTGAGATTGTACCCGATTTCCTTGAACATCTGTTTAATCCATATGACTTGGCGAGAACAATTGCTCAGAGCCATATATTCTGCTTCAGTAGAAGACAGAGCAGTGGTTTTTTGTAAGTGTGAATTCCACAAAAACACTCCATTCGCTAATTTCAAGTAATAACCTGTTTGCGAGTGACCGGTAATTTTATCTTGACCCCAGTCAGAGTCAGTACAGGCAATAATGCCTTTGCCAGAATCACCATTGTATACTTATATGGTCATCCTGGAATTAAGATTCAAACTTGATTTTTTGTTTCTGTAAAATCTCTATTTCATAAGATAGAGCACATCTGTGGGATCATTTTAACCCAACAATCATGAAAATCCGTGGTCAGGTTGTTGAAATAAAAATCAAACAATGTCATCTAGTAGTAGGTAACCTTCCTTTCTTGATTGATTGGTATTAAGATCAATTCCAGGGTGTTTAGAAGTC